>JAKGSA010000142.1:192907-249979 GCA_033558755.1 Philaethria dido
TTATTAGATCTCTTCGTTGCGGATTCGGTCAGCCAAACTGACTCCGCATATTCTCCGAAGAGATTTGGCGCTCCGTTCTCTCTGATTACCCCGCTAGGGATAAAGCGTGAAAGTAAGTAAGTAAATTATTAGATATCACGCTCGTCAAAGTAATCGATGTAGCTTTGACAGATATTGTTATTGTAAGCAGAAACCATGTAATCTAGCATACAGATTTTTATTTCTTAAATAAGTTTTGTTGAGAGCACGTTAATATGGTAGCACGTTAATATGGTGAATTTATGTTCATTTTCGTTAGGAGCTGATTTTAACTGCAACGTTTTACTTCTTAATAATTCTTTGGAACTGTCACGAATATAACATTTAAAATGAATTTCCGCCGAAATAATAATTTCATTTAATTATAAAAACCTCATACTCATACTGTTTTTTTTCGGGATACACACTCAGATAACCAAATGAATATTTAAACGTATCAAATTTGACCTTTTAATACAATATAAATATAATATTTACAAATAAACAAATATGTTTAACATCAGCATTAATTTTATTATCTCAACTATCGTAATACTTACATGACTGTGAGAATTTCATATTGAGATATGATATGCATATATTGAATAGCCAATAATTAACGAAGTCAAGGTGTACAGGCTCATAAAACTTGGTATCTTTGAAGAACTACGAAATTTTCCTTATTTGCTAAGATTTAGAAGATAGTCATGTTCGTTAAATGTTAGTTTTGTAGTACAAATACATATATTGTTTAACAATTCTTCTATATGTTCAAATACATACATACATACATAGCTTCACGCTGTATCCTGCAAATAGCAGGGTAGGCAGAGGGTACCTAGTGTTAAGGCACTCCGTTCCCCGTTTTCCGCTAAATTTCGGAACTCAACGCCGCGCTTTGTTACCAAACAAAAAAATCCATTTCCTGTAGTGGGCATTGAACCCAAAACCTGTCGCGTTTACAGTCGCACGCTTGTGCCTCTGCGCCAGAACAGGCGCTATGTTCAAAAATGATATACAATATTTTACTTCTATTGCATATTTCAAGATCAAAATTAAGTTTTTTTCCATATTCACGCTTTATCCCACATAGGTACATAATCCGGGATAGACAATTTGAGACGAATTTTGCCTCACTAGAGCAGAAAAATAAAATTATTTTTAAAATCAATAAACCGACATGATGACATTTCGATGACATTACGATGGAATTAAGTTAACATTAATACCTAAATCAATGCATAAAGATACTACAAACTTCATTATAATTAATAATTTATATCGTTTCAATGGTGTGTACTAATTATATGTTATCGTTTTGACCCACGCAATAATTAAAATATATTAATAAATTCACCGAGAGATATCATTATCTGGCCAGATGAAACCAATGCTATCATTTGTTACGTTAGTATTGTTAATTGACTCATAGGAGTAAATACTTTTTATTTTCTTACGAATATTTTTTTAATTGTGTTGTCCGATTTTTTTAGGATAGTGACATTTAAGGCCTAGTAAAACTTGTTTGTTATTCAAAATATATACACTCCTTTCTTTACTTTTTGAAGCCACCTTAACTTAGTGTTACTATATCGACTGTTAAATTATTTTCAACTTTCCGTTCTTGTCCAAAACAAAACAAAGTGCGGCTTTAAGATCCGTCTCTCAACATGCAATGCCTCGTTTTTGTGTGGAAAACGTAGAAAGGAGAGTCTAGACACTACGTTGTCTATGATACTATTCGAGACAAAACGTGAAATTACAAAAAAAAATTAACGTCACTTAAACCACCCTAAAAAGCGTCAATTTTTATCCTAGACAAAACAGTTTCCAACCCCTGCATTTCTACTGGTGACTGGTGGACTGTTTTTTTTTTTCGTTAACACCTTTGTTAGTATAATTCGACATGAGAAGAGAAAAAAAGTATTAGAGATTACTTTTGACAGGGGTTATTTAATGAAGTTGTACAGTTTTTACGCTCTCTCCCGGTTTCTCACGGCGCGTCCATTGTGGGAGCACGTCCCGGACCGCACCAATCAATTATGTTAACTGTGATAATTTTGTTTTTTTCACAATTTTTTTTCTTAAGCGCCCGTCTCACTATTTGTACGGTCAACAAACATATTATACGGCTGTTACACGCTTGTTATTTGGTTTACTTTTCGCTAATGTGTTGGTGTTAAACAGTATTGGTAAATAGGCTTGGTTTGAAAAACTAGGTTTTTCCTGGCAACGTTCTGAATATTGCCATATGACAAATAATTATAATGAGAAAAATAAAAAATAAAAACTTTAGTAATAATATTATTAATAACTATTTTAAGGTGTAAAATGAAATTACTAAATAAATACCATTATAGTACCTATTTGGATACTAGTATTAAGGTGTATTTGATATACCTAATACAATGGAGGGTAGATTATTTAGTATAAGTTCTTGTGATTTTAATGCTAATTTCTTTTTTAATTGTATTGAAATATTAAATTCACATTATTCTGCTAAAATCTGTGTTTTATTATTATATTATTATATATATATTTATTATTCAAATAGACTAGGTTACAAAGCGCTTTCGATATATTTTCTTCCTCAAAGCATGGTTGTCGGAGAAAGCTGCCGAGAACCTCTGTAATTGAATTCGGAACATTGCATGTTAAATGGCGGAACTCAACGCTGTTTTTTGTCTTACCAGAGTGGAAATCTTAAATATTATAATTTCCTCGAATGGTAATCGAAACCAAAACCACCACGTTTACAGTTAGACGCTTCCACTGAGCTACAATGGCCAATTAATTGACTGTTATATTATATTTAAAATCGATATTTACTTGCAGAATGTGGCCGTCGGCGTCATTTGCAGCGCGTGTGTGCGCGGGAGTGGCGCTGGCGATGTCACTCTCGCTGGGAGCGGGCCGCCGCGACTACAAGGACCCTGACAGACAGAATTCTGATATATCGCTTTGGATCGATGAGCGGCAAGTGAGGATGTTCAGTGGTAAGTCTTGTTGTTGTTCGTCAAAAGTGTTTTATCTTCAATTTTAATGTAGCTACCTAGCTAAACTCACGCTTTATCCCTCGTCCACAGTCATTAACCTCTTCATGCATGCCCTCCGGGGGATCCTCATGCTTTTTACGTGACCTTCCACCAGTATCATTGATACTGGAGGAAGGTCACGTTGATTTTAATGTAAAATTATGTAAATGGAAGTTGAAAAATATTCAGGCTCTGCTAGTAGATGCATAAATTGACTTATAATAAGTCTTTTTTGTGTTTCCAACATATCAGGATTGGGAGGTAATAAACCCAATATATTACCTAGTTAGACACAGTATTACACTACTGCGGTTATTATCGTGCAGTGTTTCTGATCTAGTACATAATAAATAATAAATAAATAAAATAAATAAATAAATAAGTACCTACTGTTCTAGACTATCCACTTATTCCGAAAATTATAATCTTGATATGCCGAATAAATAATAACAAATAAATTTTAAAAAAGCCAAAAGGAACACGCTTAAAGTGATGTTTTCGATATCTTTTGTCATCCTGGGGCATTTGGCGTCAAAATAGAGATGCAATTTATTTTTACATCGATAAATAAATACATACAAATTGACTTTAACAGCACTTGAAAAAATGAAAACTGATTATAATAATGCATAAGGACGTATTTAGTCTAGAACAGGGCAAAAGAATGTGTGTCACAGTAAGGTTAAGACCCAAGAATACCTTGCAATCTTTTATAGGAATTGTTCTTTTTTTTTCAGGTATTTCGATGCAAGTATTCGCAATTGTAAATGGCAACATATCCCCATATATATTAGAGCCTAACTTTTCCCATAAACTACCCATCATACCCTCTGAAGTGGGTTACGTGAATTTTACTTGGCGTTCAAAGAAGAGGTACTTTTATAATTTCGACACTCTAACGTCGTCTGACCCGAAGGTGCTTAAACCACCTTTATTGTCGATAAAAACACAGGGAAGAGTGCCCAAAACTTCTAAAGGTAAATAACGTTTTCATACTAAATTATTTTTCAATATTAATATAAGAGAGACAATATTCCTTATCATTCCATGGATTCACTGTGTAGGTTTGATATGGCTAGAGGATCGCTGAGAGGGGCTCTGAGCAGTGCCTGGGACTTACAACCCAAGGTCGAGCTTAAGGGGACCCTTTAAAATTTATTAACACTCGCTGACCAAATTTTTAAATATCCTGCTGATGCCGTCTTCGAAATACGTGCTAGAAAAAGACTGTTAATTTTATATCTTTATCTATTATACACTTTTAATTTGATTATCTTTATTTGAAATTTCCACCAAGCTGTTTCTCATATTAGTGATATTCATGTAAGAATAAAACGTATAAATACATAGCGTACCGCGAAATGAACCTGAGACTCTTGGAAACCGTCCAAGTTTTTAATATTTTCATAAGCAATTAAATTTTAATTTAAATCAAATGTTATATAATTTTGCTTAACGCCTGTCGTGGCGCAGAGGCACAACGTGCGACTGTAAACGCGACAGGTTGTGAGTTCGATTCCCACTCCAGGAAATGGAACTTTTCATTTCCTGGGTTTGGTAAGAAGGCAAAGCGCGGCGTTTAGTACCGCCACTCAGCACGCAATGCCTCAATTCGGCAGAAAGTGGGGAACGGAATTGTTGTAAGAGAACGAAGTGTCTTAACACTAGGTTCTCAGGTTCCCTCTGCCTACCCTGCTATATGCGGGATACAGCGTGAAGAAAAAAAAAAAATTGCTTAAAAAATATTACTGTCCACAGAATTCAGTATATTTTTGCCGTGTATGGGCAATGTAAGTGGCGTGGCGACGTTTGAGATAGGGCTAGTGCTCAAAAACGGTCGCGGCATCCCGTTGAAGGGTACGCCCCTAAGGTTAAACCTAAAGAAGGAATGCGCACAGAGAGGTGTGTATTTAGAAAGGACAGGTATTGTATCGCCAACGCATTTTTAACACTTATACGAATGTGCTTCTTAATGCTGTAATTGTATATAGACTATCGTTTTTATAACCGACTTCAAAAAATAAGAGGTTCTCGGGTCGATTTTATATATTGTGTGTTACTTCATAACTTTTTACCGAATGAACATTTTTTTTTATGGATAACGGATGGCAAACGAACAGAAGGACCACCTGATGGTAAGTGGTTACCGTCGCCCATAAACATCTACAACACCAGAGATGTTGTAGATGCGTTGCCAACCTAGACGATACAGATGGAAGGGGAGGACAATGTAGTAGTCCGCTATCGGAACCACCACATTTTGGGGAACGGATAAGTGGGAAAGGGGTTGAAAGGATCATTTGATGATTCTTTTTTTATAATATAGCTAGTGCTTGTAATGTGGTTCCTTAGTGGCAAATTACGTTATGATATCATGAGTAGTTTTTGAGTTATTCGTAATAACGCATATTTGAAGTCGGTTTTTTTTAATGGATTTATTTTTAATTGTAACAATTTTTAATTGCGAATGTATATTTTATTTCTTAATTTCTAATTTTCACAGATTATAACAAAAACTTATTACAATATTAGAAACACAATCGTAACGCTTACATATATATTATTCTTCCATTACAACTTTTTCTTTTTTAAATCATTTTTTTTCCAAACGCTACAATCTGATCCATAACATCTTACTCTGTCAAGCTTATTAATTCAATTTCTCATGCTTTTTCTATCATTACTCAAAATTTTGAAATAAAGATGAACACTAAAACTGCATATATTCATAATTTATACATAGAAATAATATCTTTAATTATCGAGGTTACATTTTTTAAATGAAACTAGTTTAAATAATCGCATAGATTTAGTTTTAAAATTTAGATCAAAAATACGTTTAAGGCACAGCGGGACGATTTCGATCCGTGGGTGCATGATCATATCTGAATTATTTTCATTTCCCCCCTCTGATAAGTAGCGCGTGGTGTAAAATTCCGTCACTCAACAACGAAAGTGAAGAACGAATTTCATTTTGACTACCCGTCCCCCTTGAATAAATAATTAAATAAATAATAAATATAATTCCCTTGCCCCATTTCACTACCGGACTTCGAGGAAAACAGCTTCACGCCGCATACATGGTGGATATTCCTTATGTACGGACAAAGCGGTTTGAGTCTACATTCTTTCAAGCCACTAAAATCCAACAGGGCATCCAATGCCCTACACAGTAGGCTTAAGCTCGGGCTGAACGAAATCAAAGTCCCCTACTACAAGCAGTGTTCGCAAACCGAGGTTCGGCCTCACAGGAGGCGCCCTTGTGACACTGCAGTTCTAATTTTATGGTCCTCCTCCCAAGGAGGCCAAGCCAGGGTCAGAGCTCTTCAAGCTCGGCCCCACACAAAACCCGGTGACGCTGTCAAGGCCAATAGGGCCAACAGCATACTACACAGTCGAAAAAGAAAAAAAAGAAATACATTCTTTACTCGCACAGCGAAACTATGGAACTCATTGCCGGCTACTGTTTTTCCTAAGTCATACAATTTGGGGGTCTTCAATTTAAGGTTCATCCTAGGCAAACGTGTATCATCGTAGATTGCATTAATGCTTATCATTAGGCTTTGATGCGGTCAAACGTTAGCCTATCAATCATAAAAACATAAAGCTAGAAAAAATAAATTTTAGAATAACTGATCCCAGATTGGTTTCGACGTGGTCATAGACTCAGGTGCTTATTGCACTACAGAAAAGAATTCAAACTGCCAGATTTTCTAAAATGTATTTCAGTTACCATAATATACACCACTAGCTATAACCCGCGACTTCACTCGCGTGGTCAATGGAAATTAACAATAAGTTCATCATATATGACATATTTTTCATACATATATTTTTGGTATCTTGGACCGTTTTCGCAGCGCACGCAACGGAAGCCCTCAAGGATGAATAATTTTCCTCGTTTTTTCCACATTTTCCATTATTTCGTCGCTCCTAATAGTTGCAGCGTGATGTTATATAGCCTAAAGCCTTCTTCGTCTATTCGACACAGAAACAATTTTCCAATTCGAACCAGTAGTTCCTGAGATTAGCGCGTTCAAACAAACAAACAAACAAACTCTTCAGCTTTATTTATTAGTATAGATAAACGAGATTAAAATAGTTTCATTTAAAATTTATAAATATGTTTAAATTAAAATAATATTTCGCTGTTTAAAACTTACCTATTATGATCGTATTTCAACTTGTTCTCATACGCCATGCAGTGTTTGTGTTCAAGGAGAACAATACACTCATTGACTATTTATTGGCTTATTGTTCATAATTTATGATGAATTATTATATTTTTGAAACCTTACTTTACTTTATTGGAGTATTCATAAATTATAACACATTTTTGAAACAAAACAAATTGCATTTTTTTTTTATTTTCATACTTAACTAATACTTCAACAATTAATGCCAAAATTTCATATTAAAAAATAAAAGAAAATAATTAATAAAATAAAAAAAACAAATACGTCAATAATTGTATTGTTAATAATATTTTAAAAATTTAAACTAATATTTGCGTCCGCACCAATCCAACAAATAAAAGCGTATATTAACCACAACCATTGTTCTCGGTGCGCTCGCCGAGTACGCTGACTGGCTGAATACACGGTGCCTCTGCTCACAGCAGCTTGCGTTTTTTAGGTTGGTAACATTGCGAGCTTCTTTCATAATTATGTTTATTTGAAAATTACAGATAATAAATGATATGAAATAGATATCAAAATCTATTTTTTATACCTATGATTTTTTTAGTCACAATAAATTATTTATTAATTTCTGTTCATATAAAATGGCTATACAGTATCTACGCTTCTTCCTCTATTATTAACATAATTCATAAAACTAGATGCATGTAATATGGTTCCTAGTATAACCATATATCGGAACCAGGTGGGAATAAATTCATAAAATTTAAAATCGAAAATGTATACTTTTTAGAGCTGCCAATTTCAAGTTAAAGTTTTATTTATAAATTCCTTTTTTATGTTATTTAGACACTTTTTACCTGAAAATATTTGACTTGGTAGAATTTTTTTTATTTTGTTATTTATTCACTGTATAAATAAAGCAATGTATACGGTAGTCGACTTATCATTATATTCACGCCTGGTACGAATATTTTTCATAATATAATTAATTATTATTTAATTTAATTACATATTCTATAATGAACATAAAAACTAAATAATAACACATTACAGGCCCAGATCCAGAATGTGATAAAAAATGTGCGAACCAGGGTTGGTGCAATAGTGAAAAAATATGTCAGTGCCCTGAGGGCTACATGGGGCAACACTGTCGGACCGCGCTCTGCTACCCACAGTGTATGAACGGGGGGAACTGTACTGCCCCGGGAGTGTGCTCCTGCCCTCCTGGGTACCAGGGGAGGCATTGTGAGGGAGGTAAGTAAATAGAGAGAAATAATATTTGATAATACGCATATTTTGGGCGACGGAATTGTTGTAAGAGATCGGAGTGTCTTTACACTAGGTTCTCAGGTTCCCTCCGCCTGTTATATGCGGGATACAGCGTGAAGATAAAAAAAAAATGCATATTTTACTAGTGACCTGAGGGCTTTATGGGGTAATATTATCGGCCCTGCCTTTTGTTTCACATAGTACATAGGTATAAGAAAGAAGAAAAGGCACATATCTGAACATTGTAGCAAAATGAGGATGGAAGAATAGTCAATAAATAATGATTAAGCAATGATTGCGGGTTCGAATTGACATGTGAGAATATTTATTTTATATTAGTGTTTTCTCAGTCTAGCACATACATATGGTAAAATGAACATCATTTTGTAAAATAAAGCTTCCTTAAGCTGAATTATTTTATGATGCCAATAAATAACATAATCAAATAAAACCCCAAAATTTAAAAACTCAAAACGTTTACTATTTAACTACCTAGTACATATCACGGCAAAAAAATACACATTCGCTGTACATAACTATATCACAAAACAAAATTATATCTTTTTCGATATAGCAATGGCGACTTTGCACCCTGTTTTAATGACTTCAGTAAGCGCTTTATAAAATGGGGCCTGTTCTGCCCCATGGTCTATCCCGGTATCATGGTGTTCCTGTTCCTCGTCCCTAAACTTTGTTATGGTTTCTAATATTTCCTTATCAATATTGGGATCTTCAACTAATGTACGTAATTGATCATTATAGTGGTCTACTATGACTGTCTCTACTGCCACTGTGCACGCCATCGCTGCTTCTTTGCCTAGAAGAGCTGTACCTGAAATTTTGTTAATAATAACAAATTACAATATTTTTGAATGGCGCCGACTTCTCTTAAAAAGGCAATTTCATATTGCTTGCTTCGTATAATAGGATAGTAAGAGAAAAGCTAGTGCAAAGAAATTTCGTTCGCGTTCGCTTTGCTCGCTTTGCTTTCATTCGCGTTGCTCACGTTTATTATATAAATTCAAGACAGCGAGTTAAGTGGTGAAATTCAACGCCGCTTTGTCTTGCAAGAGTAAAGAAATAAGAATAATTTAAATATTATTCTTCCCCCAAATGGGGATCGAACCCATAACTAATCACGTTTACATTCAGTCGCTGTCTTACTGAATCACGATGATCTTTGAAGGTTTCTCTTGCTTAATAATAAAATGTTTTTAACAATTAAAACAACAAACACCGAAAATATAAATTGTGATAATTTTCATTCTGATAACTTAACTACAGTTAGAAAAGTTTATCGCAAACTGGAACAGCTTATTACAAAGATAAGATGCGTAGAATACCATCAAGAGCATGTTAAAG
This sequence comes from Philaethria dido, assembly GCA_033558755.1. Lineage (NCBI taxonomy): Eukaryota > Metazoa > Arthropoda > Insecta > Lepidoptera > Nymphalidae > Philaethria > Philaethria dido. The sequence goes on from JAKGSA010000142.1 coordinate 202,734, forward strand.
ATGAGCATGTACTATTTACCATTACACATATCAACAACAAATATATTCATAGCAATTATAATTTATTATAAATCTTATAATAAAGTCTAAGTTATTAAAAAAAACAGCATCTTCATGCTTTCTCTCATAGCAGAGTGCCTACCAGCTTAATTTTAAAAAGGTAAGCCGGTATATTTAGGAAAGCCGATATACTTAGGAAAACCGGTATATATGGACGACGGTATAAGTAACGGTAATGTTATTTTTTTTTGCAATTTCACAACTGAATTTTGGTCGAAACCTTCTTTTCAGGTCTCAAACTTTTGTTGAGCTTGTGTTTTTGCAAATTCTCTCCCAATTTTTTCAAATAATTAATTGTCATATATAAAATGGAAGACGGTGGAATTCGTGGTATAAGGAGGCGTCCTTAGTAAATAGACCAGGCGAGGCGTCGCCTGGTGCCTAGTGTCAAAAAACTCCTTCCACCTCAAAACTGTTAAGAAATAACTATTAATCAAAAACCGAACTCACCAGCCCCAAGTGCGAACCCAGCAACATTCCAAAGGGGTGTCATAACAGTAGGTCGTACGCGGTACTTAGATATTAGCTCCTCAAACTTCTCCCTATGTTTTATCTCTTGGTCCCACATGTGTTTAATGAGGGGCCCCTCGGCAGTGTTCCCTAGCACCGCCATCTGCCCAGCGTATATACGATCTGCCCCCAGTTCACCCGCGTGATCCACTCGAATTATTGCATCCAACTTGAATAGAAGAAATATGTTTATAGTAATTATGGTTGTCACTAAAAATCTTAATCTCTTAGTTGATATTTTTGTATTATATTATAAATGTATAAGTCAACATAAACAAAAAATTAACCATTGTTATATTTTGGCTTTAAAATAATGTGATTTTTTTTTTAAATATGATTTGTGCTAATAACTTACAAAATAATACACACTTGTATCGTAGTGGGACACTGACTGACTGTAAACGCAATTGGTTGTGGCTTCGATTCCCATTCGAGGTAATAATTAAACTTAAGCTATTTTCATTTCTCCACTCTAGTAAGACTAAGCTCGGCGTTGGTGTCGAAGTTGAGTCTGCATAACACACAAACAATTCAAAGAACGAAGGGAGGAAAATAAAGAATGGAGTGTCTTAACACTATGTTCTTTGTGACTACTACGCGGAAAAGAGCGTAATAATGCAAAAAAAAAACTAAAAATCTTACATGTGGATTTTTCTTCCAAGCCGCAGAATGAGCTCGTCTCACGTGACGCAGTACTGGCGGTGGTCGGTACATCTTAGATAGCTCTGAAAGTCATAAATTATATCAGTTAATACTTTTTCAGGTATTTGTTCACAAAAATGCTTGAATGGTGGAAAATGTATACAAAAGGATACGTGTGAATGTCCTAAAGGATACTATGGCCTTCGCTGCGAATTTTGTAAGTAAATAAAAAATATACTTGGCTACATTAAAATTTTTCAACAAAAAATACATATAAAAAAATTGTACATCATTTAAAACATTAAACATAGCGGTACTCGAACCTGCGCTATTAAGAAAAACTCTAAGCACTCTAGCCAATTAAACTATATGTTCTCATCCACCTACGTCGATTTTTTTATAAAATCGATTTTGAAATATATTTTTCTAACATTCTTGAAGTTTGCGACATGAGTATCGAAGATTTGGGTAGCGTGCCTTATTCATACCCTGGAATCCCTACTCGTCAAAATTCAACGTAACTTGATAAAACAGTTACCGAGACTGTACCTAGAACCGGCTTAGTGATCAAAACGTTTGAACGCTTTTAAAAAGCGCAAAACCTTTACTTTAAAAATTTTAAATGTATATAAAAAAATATATCATTTTTATGATTTCAATCCTAGCTAAATGCGTAATCCCGTGCCTCAACGGTGGTAAATGCAAGGGTATCAACAAGTGCCGGTGCCCGCAGGGCCTCGGCGGCAACCACTGCGAGGTGGGGCGGCGCGCGGGAGAGTGCGCGCGCGCGTGTCGCCACGGCGTGTGCCGCGCCGGCGCCTGCCGCTGCGAGCCTGGCTGGCGCGGCCGGTACTGCCACCGGACTTATGGTAATGATGACTTCAAATTATTAATTAATATCTTTTAATGTGTAATGCCGCCGCTGGGTAGCGTCCCGTAAGAGGCGGGTATCCCAGTAGGCAGGTGGTAGGAGGTTCGTCCTTCGTCTGGCTCGCGACCGCTATCATGTTAAAGACGATCCGCCAAATATGTAAAGATGTGTTTTGGTTTGATGGCATGTAAGCCAGGTTTTCCCTATTACTCCCTATACGCGGCCCTTCCACATGTTACCGCAACTTGGCCACAGATTTTAATTCTATGAACATCTTGTTGGCAGTGACAGTTTAACACATTTAAAAAAAAAATAAAAAAAAATGAATGTAAAACATCTAAAATTAAATTCTTTTAAATTTTAAATTTTCTTAAATCAACACATTCTATATTGAAAATAAAATATACAACTTATTTTGTTTTATTATTATTGCCAGGGTTCTTATTTTAAATTATATACACCAATATCTTGTTTTTTTTTTTAATTTTACTCAACTTATGCCTATGTAGACATCAGCTGTATACATTATGCCAAATTTCATATATAAACTTTTCCTTGTCTAAATTAGTGTCATATTTCTATATGATTTACAGGTTCCTCTGAAGAATCAGGAGAATTCAAAAGACCTCGATGAGAAACAATACATTTGTATGAGAGAAAAGAAATACTTAAATTGTGATTTCATTAATTTTCAAGAAATTTATATACATATATTGTAATAAGCATTAAATTAGTCATTTATATGTTAAGTTTAGTTTAATTAAAAATAAAATATAAGATGACATATATTTTTATTTTGTTTTATTACCATTACAATTTTATATGAGGGCATAGTGGTGCAATACAACGGAGTCTGATTGAGATTATATTCAAATTATTTTCGTTCCTATGCTTTAGCAAGAGAAAGAGCAATGTTGAACTCCGCAGGACATGCAATGTCTAAAATTTGAGAAAGTAAAGAACAAAGTACAAATGTAGCTAATAGAGGGATATTAAAAAACATATGTAATTTACCATCTACTAAGCTAAATGCATAAGCATATAAACTTTTCAGGATTTTTTACCTAAATCCAAAGTCCAAGATAAATCATCATAAAAATGAATAAATTTTGATGTAATTTTGAAAAGCTGCTTGAAGAATAGTTTAATCTTCGACTTTTATTTCAACTAATCTTGCAAAAAGTAACCTATGTTTTTTTCTATTCCTTATTTGGAGTAGACCAAGTATGAAGACCAATCTTACTTTTTGTTAAAATATTAGTTCTTTATTTTACATTTCACATTTTCTTTTTCATTTCCATTACTTAAAGCTAGGCTCAAATAATAATAGATCTGTTACATCCCTACTAATATTATAAATGCAAAAGTAACTCTGTCTGTCTATCAGTTACGCTTTCACGCTTAAATCACTTAACTGATTTTGATGAAATTCGATATGAAGGTAGAACTGAACTTGGGAAAGGACATAGAATACTTTTTATCGCGAAAAAAAGGGTAAAAGGGGTTGAAATAGGGGATGAAAGTTTATATGGAAGTTTCTCATTGTCAAACATAAAATCATGTAAGATTGTTCAACTGTTTACAACTTTCAGACCTAAACCACTTAAACAATTTTGACAAATAGTCTAGACCTTGGGATAGACTATAGGCTACTCCTTACCATGTCGCGCGATCAAACCGAATTCAACGCGGGCGAAGCCGCGGGCAGAAAGCTAGCTCATATGTAGTCTATCTACTTAATACAATCTTTTTACACTTATTATAACTTTTTTTAAAGTGTAAAATGTATATGGCCAGGTTTAAAATTTCATGACTTTATTTTTTGCAATTCCAAATCTAAATTCTTTCACATATCAAATAAGGTTATTTTGCATACATTAATACTTTAATAATTTAGTATATATGTTTATTATGACATTTTGTGTACTTTTACTATTATACTCTTTTAATATCTGTGATTTTTCATAAACCATAGTATAAAAAAATATATATTTTTACAATCATTTAGACAGAATTATTCCCTCACTGTTTACTTATTTCTTCATGATATGGAGTAACAATCAAAGCACATGATAGTTACTCCAATAGGATTGTTAGAGGTTATATTTGGTATTATATAAAAAAAGAAAGCTAAGAAAGTTGTAGAAACAATATGTAATTTTTGATTAAAATTTACAAAATATAAATATATTATATAAATAAGTTATGCTATTTTATATTATTTCGTTGAATACGTACCTCTACAACTCAACAACTGTCCTGCACTACACTATAGGAGATTGTTTACAAACACATGAAATCAAACTGCTTATATATTATAACACTTAACTATTATAATATTAATAGATTAGATTAATATTCACTTTTAAAAACTAATATTCCCGTTTATCGAGTTGTTTATAATTTATATGTCAAAACTGAGTTTATGAAAATTCCAATAGATAGCGCCACCATATGACATGATCAATGTTTTCCAAAATAAACTTGGAATTTTCCCGATCACTCCTCTAATCGGCAATAAATGAAGAAGAAGCAAAAAAATTGTCGACATAAGCGGGTGAGTTTGGCAAAAAAACAATAGTTTAATACCTTTAAGTCACAAAATGGGAGCTTTTCCCCCCGCAGTCCGAGGGGCGATTTCCCTTTCCATGCAAAGGAGAGCCCCAGCGCGCAGACTCGTACAAAATGGCGTCCCGCAATATGAAGTGTACAATGTTCACATATCGCGTTAACCGATCGATATCAATGGAGGACTCGCATTATTCGGGGTCTCCTGAGCGCTTCGTATATATCGTGTATCTCGTGTTCAGTTGAGTGAAAAAGTCTTATAAAGTGTTGTTTTGGTCCGGTTACATCACAGAGAGGTCGAGGAGCTTCCAAGAGGAGTGCAAAATGTGTATCAAATCACGCAGGTGCGTACGCAGTCGTAGTTCTTCTATTCTGTCTGGGCCTGCTCGAACGCGCGACCCCTTCATGATGGCCATTCATTTGGGCTTATCCTTTACGCCGCCGCAAAAGAGTTTATGTCATTCGCCTTCGAAACTGACCCGGCGCGGCTAGCTGCTTCGAATTGCATCTAAACAAAAACATGAAACAATATGCGTCATTTCAAAATTCTGCTTTGTAACATATTCGATGATCCCTAATATTTAAAGCTGCTCGTTACGGCTCGTCCAGCTTGAATTGTACCCAGCTGTTTTACGCCTCACTGATTAGATTTTTTCTATCTGCGAAATCATTTTCTAGGTTATTCTATTTCGCTATTCTGTGCAAAGCTTGAGTATTGATTTTTTCCATTGAACTAGCTGCCTACACAATACAAAAGATTACGTCGACCTCTTAAATTTTTAAAGTATTGAAGATAATTACGAATGAAAATAGTAACAATTTAGTTAATATTTTCGAATTTACATTTCTATTAATTAAACAAAGTATAGATTATGAGATAATATTTCTGACAAATTCTTTTCACCTAGTTAGAAGAAAGTAGGCATAACTATGGCACTAAACAAAAATGTCAGGTCATACTATAAGTATCTTAATTATATCATCAAGCTGTGCTACTCTTTTAGTTCAATATTTAACAAGATTACTGTCAAGAATTACTTATATTAACAGTTGATATACAAGATGGAGGACAAAGTAGTAGTGATGATTGATATTGACCCAGTCTGTAAATGGTATTGGCTGGCAATTTATTTTTCATATATTTTGATACAAATGAAAAAGGATTTTTTGAAAATTATAGAATTTATTAGGATTTTGCTGTGACTATGTAATAAGTACAATTATTATTTTTTTTAATATTAAATATATATATATATATATATATATATATTTAATAACTAATGTAGTGAAATACTACACAACTACAATGTTCAAGCATTTTTTTAATAAATAAAATAATTTATTAATTTTTAATTGATCATATTACTGGGATTTTCATAAGAATTTATTTCTATTTTATATATATTATAAAAACTTTTCTTGAATAATCAAATTCTTATACACAAAAAGATATACTGAATATTAATTATTTAATGTAGTGTGGAAAAAAGTAGGTCGAATGGCAAACTAATTGCTAGGTAATACTATACTATGTATGCATTTGCTTTACTATGATGAAAATTTTAATAACATATGTGTTTTAAAGCTAATTAACTTTTTTATTTATGATTTATAATGATAAATAAGTAATTACACATGATGACTAGACTGAAGAGTATGCTTGTGAGGGGATGGGGTTAGAATACAATTCCCCTCTGCTGCTGGGTAGTGTCCCCTAAGAGGCGGGTATCCCAATACTTTGGTGGTAGGAAGTTCGTCTGTCACAACCACTATCATGTCAAAGACGAACCTCCAAATATCTTATAATGTGTTCCAGTTCGATGGCATGTAAGCCAGGTTTTCCCCTTTCCCACCTATCTGTTCCCCAAAATGTGGTGGTTCCGATAGCCAAGCCAAGGTCAGAGCTCTTCAAACTCGGCCCCCCACAAAACCAGGTGACACTGTTGCGGCTAATAGGGCTAACAGCATACTACACAGTGGGCAAATAAAAATCAAGAACTTGTAAATCTTAGTTGAAATATTACACCATTTAAATCCTTCTGAATTTTAAAATTGTATGTTTTTATTAAATTAATAAATATATATGTTATATCCTTCCTATTATAGCATTCATTCAATAGCTTAAGATACTATTCTAAGCTCTTGGCAACTAATTAAGTTAATAATATCTACATGAGCAAAATATATGGTGCACAGTCATTTGGATGAATCATTTATTTATTTATTTAAAAATAAGCAACAAAAGACATTTAAAAATGTAGATTAAAAATTTGTACAACATTTTCTACACAAATTTCCAGATAATTTTCTTATATTTAAAAATACACATGTTATATTATTTAAAATTAAAGGTGATATGAATTTTAGGAAATGCCTCAATTTGGCGGAAAGTAGGGAAAGGAATTGTTGTAAGAGAACAGAGTGTCTTAACACTAGGTTCTCTGGTTCCCTCTGCCCACCCTGCTATATGTGGGATACAGTGTGAATATAAAAAAAAAATTAGATTTTTTTTAAATTTAACAACAACAACTAGAAATGTCAAAGAATTAAAGTATAATATAATATTAAAAATAATGAGCAATTCCTTTCTTGACACAGGTTGTAAGAAGCTACAAGTAATACAAGTCCAATTAATAATTCTTCGTGCACTGCGTTACGGGTAAGAACCCGATGGTCCAAGAGAGTGAAAGTAGTCCAGAACACAGTAACATGAATTCAGCGGTCAGCACAGAGTCTATGGATATGGCGGAAGAGGTTGGTTTTTAAATTTTTTTTTTATATATCTTAAATAATTTTGCTGGTAAGTATTATTATAATTTAAAAAAATATATTTTTTTAATAAATTGACTAACGAAAGTTATTTGGTCATCATGATCTTGTAAAACCCTTTTTTTTTTTAATATTTTTTGGTTTGTTTGCCTTTTTCGTAGAAATTTCAAGAAATCCTTCAAATTTCTTCTTCTTTTCAAACAACATGCCAAATTTCAGCCATCTATGGCCAGTAGTTTGACCTGTAAGGTGCCTGTTGGTCAGTCATTAATGCAAGCATCTATATTATATTGATAAACTCTGCATATAATTCTTTATACAGCTATAGTATAGCTGTAAAATTGTATCAATTAGAACCTAGTGTCAAGACACTCCGCTACTTTCCACCCAAATTTGAAACACTACATATTAAGGGGCGGAACTCAACGCCGCGTAAAATTACATTACATTTATAGTTTATAGATAAATAATTGGATCTAAATTATTAACATTCACGATTGCTATATAGATAGGCTTGTAATAAGATTATTATGAAGACAAATAATGATAATACCTATATTAATACCCAAGGAAAAGTAGTTTTGCTATAATTTTGGAATTTTTGAATTGTATGAAATTATATTAAAATGGGCCTCGAGTCCTGTTGTGGCGCAAAGGCAAAAACGTGCGGCGGTAACCGCGACAGATTGTGGATTCGATTCCCATTCCAGGAAATGTTAGTATTTCCATTTCCTGGGTTTGGTAACAAGGCAAAGTGGATTCCGCCGAATTAAGACATTGCGTGCTGAGTGGTAGAGCTCAACCCCGCGCTTCGCTTTGTTACCAGAGCGAGGAAATGAAAATACTAAACATTTTTCTTAACCTCACGCTGTATCCCGCATATAACAGGGTAGGCAGAGGGAACCTGAGAACCTAGTGTCAAGACACTCCGTTCTCTTACAACAATTCCGTTCTCCACTTTCCGCCGAATTGAGGCATTGCGTGCTGAGTGGCGGAACCCAACGATGCGCTTTACCTTATTGTTAAGTTGTTATAAAATATTACAAATATTTTTGTAGCATAAACTTGATCATCCTTCCCAGGATGATCAGGATGACGATATAACCATTTTATGCGTTTTTTTTTATTTAAAATTGTAATAATACTCAAATGCTTCTTTAACTTCACGCTGTATCCCACATATAGCAGGGTAGGCAGAGGGAACCTGAGAACCTAGTGTTAAGACACTCCGTTCTCTTTCAACAAATCCGTTCCCCACTTTCCGCCAGATTGAGGCATTGCGTGTTGAGTGGCGGAACTCAACGCCGCGCCTTGTTACCAAACCCAAAAAATGAAAATACTTCATTTCCTGGAGTGGGAATCGAACCCACAACCTGTCGCTTTACAGTCGCACATTTCTTCTTTACCAGTGCTGTGAGTGGTAAAACTACATATATTATTTACTATTATATTATACTTGTGTCTGCCATAGACGGTATCTAATACCACAGACAAGTGAACGATTCCGTGCTTCGCTGAGCATTGCGTCTTGGATTATGATTGGTATTGATTTAGTCGATCTAAACGATGTTAAATAAATTGCTTATTTAATAACGTTTACTCATCTATCTTTTATTGGTTATAAGGTTTTTGCAGTAGTTGTTTCTTAATATCTTCAGTATGAAATTTCGTGCTGTTTATACGTTGGTTCTGCTACGAATATGTAAACTGTGTAGGTACAGTAGTAACAATCTTTTTGTTTTCAATATTACATTTTTTATTAATAAATTTTATTCTATAGTTCATCTAAATTATTGAAAAAATTACAATATGATTTAGTAAATACATATTTGATGTCAACTTATTTTAAACACTTGTAGTAACTTTACGCTGTATCCCGCATATAGCGGGGTAGGCAGAGGGAACCAGAGAACCTAGTGTTAAGACAATCCGTTCTCTTTCGACAATTCCGTTCCCCACTTTTCGCCGAATTGAGGCATTGCGTTCTGAGTGGCGGAATTCAACGCCGCACTTTGCCTTGTTACCAAACCCAGGAAATGAAAAGATTAACATTTCCTGGAGTGGGAAGCGAACCCACAACCTGTCGCGTTTACATTCGCACGCTTGTTCCTCTGCTCCGCGACAGGCGTCGCAATTTAATCTCGATTAATCTGATTTTTAATTACATTTAATATGTTTAAAAGCCGTAAAAATCTAAGAACTATTATATAATATATATAGAATATTACATACGAGCAGGACATGTCCCAAGTGGACGGTTGCGGGCTGAGCGGCGCGTCGGAGGACGACGACGAATGCGCGTCGTCGCCCGCCGGCTCCGCCTATGAGGACGGTGCTGACGTTATCAAGAGCGCCATGAGCGATGAGGTCACTAAGCAACTGGCTGCTGCTGGTAAGAAAGGGTTATGCTTTAAATGTCAATATGTTGACATTTTTTGTTTTTTTTTTCCAGCTTTTGGGCAATCAGAGAGAACCTTTTCTTTCAGCCTGAAGTTGGGACTTTGTCCTGCTTCGGGCAGGGATTTTTTTAGCTATAATGATTTCTGCGAGTGGATATCGAATCCACAACCACTCAAGTTTACAGGCAAACACTGTCTAACTGTGTTACGATGGTCTCTATTTGTCAAAATGACAAATATGTTCGTCCATATATGAATAAAAATTGTGGCGTAGTAAGTTAGCCACCTATAGAGTATTTGAAATGTTTGCATTTTAATAGTAAAATAATGTATAAGTATACAGTTGGAGCACGTTGTGTCCGCCTGTAAGTGGAATGACACCTTGCAATGTAATTTTTAGAATTTGTATATGTGTGAACTCGTGTGTCTGTTCTGTTGGCAGTCCTTAAAAATAAATAAATTTCCCCATGGTAGTCTTAAAAAAACGTTGAATTTACCAATCAAACAAACAGTGTAATGAAATCAAGAGGAATGTGGAGAGCGGAGAGTTAGGACACCTGCTGTAGCGAAATATGCTTAAAATTTATATATTTTTAGATTTTTACCTTGCCTATTTGATGTTATGATATTTAACTAACTATATTTGTTTCACAAAATATGCAAATACACAACCAGCCCGCGACTTTTGCCTAAAGATTTATTTGCCCAATTGCATACCCATGGACCAATCCATTTGTAACTGTTCCATTCTACAGAAGGTGCTTACAAGCATAATATACCTTGGAATTATTATGGACCAAAGTTGACCAAAGCTGGTTATGACGCGTATTAAAAAGCTATCTTTAAGTCTCATCGATATGTGAGGCAAAAGAATTGTTAAATAGAATTTATATTGCACTTGTGCAATCCGTAATTACGTACTGCATTCCGATCTGGGGTGGAGCTGCAAAGTCCAATACTCTTTGTTTGGAAAGAGCACAAAGAGCCCCTTATTAAGGTTATGTACTTTAAGCCATACAGATTTCCAACAAGAACTCTTTATGAAATCAGTGGTATCTTGTCTGTGGGAAAACTTTTTATTTTAAATATAACATAAAATTTTCACCAAAGTATACATTTTGATAGGGACAAACTGGGAAAAACACGAAAGGGCAATATGTCCCAATAAATAATATACGTTCTGGTTTTGCAAAGCGACAATATAGTTTCCAATTATCTACCCTGTACAACAAAATTAATCAAGTACTCCCAATTTATTCTATGCCTAAGAAATCATGCAAAAATCTTTGACTAACTAGCTAGGTAATCTGTCTTATGCCGAAATTGAAAATATGCTATGATAAATAATTTCGGTTTTTTAAATAATGCACAAACACACACACATGCGCACGCACACAGACACACACACATGTAAACACACAAACACACACACGCACACGGCTTTGTTACTATTAAGTTATATGTATTATGTTATATATGATATGTATGTTACGTGATATGTTATTGTTAAGCCATTAGAGAAGCGAGACATTCCCGAGACAAGTGTCCTTGACTACTTACTGGGAAGTCTCGGCCGCTCAATTTGTAAAATATTTTTTGAATGAATATCTTTTTGTCTTTAATGGTATTGTATGTAAACAGGCAAACAAATATCTATTTAACATAACTTCGGAAAGGATTCGATCCCACATGTACATAAGTCACACTTCATTGTGCAACCACTGCGCTTAACTGCGCTTAATGCAATTTATACCGCTATAGTAATCTGTCATATATTGATTTGCGATAATATGAAAAGACCTGCTTAGTATGTCATCATACTAAAATTTTACTCGATATTTTTGTAAACCTCATTTTAACGCTATTTTGTCGTCAAAACATATGGTTGTGTACGCTTTGGTTCTGGGTACTCGCTTGAGTCATTTGTTAAATATACATACATACATACATACATAACTTCACGCTGTATCCCGCATATGCTATATGCGTGGGTAGGCAGAGGGAACCTAGTATTAAGACACTCCGTTCCCCACTTTCCGCTGAAATGAGGCGTACTGAGTGGCGGAACTCAACGCCGAGCTTTGCGTTGTTATCAAACCCAGAAAATGAAAATACTAAACTAACATTTCCTGGAGTGGGAATCGAACCCACAACCTGGCGCGTTTACAGTCGCACGCTTGTGCCTCTAAGCCACGACAGGCGTTTTAACTATAACACATATAACTCGAATAATTATGATGATTATGATTCGCATTTTTATAATATTAGTAGAATCGTTATTCTGGTTGCACATTTTGCGGCGTTTAGTTACGCCACCATTACACAATCTATGGCATCGTTAGGTTAAATAATTATTTCTTCTAACAAGCTTAAGCTTTTCGTGTACATGCACAGGTCCGGTAGGTATTGTACCGCCGTCGAAAGAGTAACAAATATAATAATAATAATACTTTATTGCACATCTTCTTCTTCTTCTTTTAGTGCCTCTCCAACTAGTGAAGGTTGGCAGTCAGCTTCGCATATTCAGTCCTATTCCTGGCAGCATGGAATAGCTCTACAGCGCTTTTGATTCCCGTCCATTCGCGGATGTTCCTAAGCCATGACTTTTTTCTGCGGCCGATTCTCCTTCTTCCAGCAACTTTTCCCATCATTATCAGTTGTAAATTTATTATTATTGCACATAAAAGCATACAAATACTAATTGTAAAAATACATAGTACAGGTTAACACTTATCACTAAGAGTGATCTCTTACAGGCAACCATTAAAATACAGAATTGATTGCTATGAACAGCTAGGGCGCAAAAAGTATTTATCATATTTTTTTTTTTAACTTCACGCTGTAACCCGTATATAGCAGGGTAGGCAGAGAGAACCAGAGAACCTAGTGTTAAGACACTCCATTCTCTTTCAACAATTCCGTTCCACATAAATTAATACACATATATAAATAAATACATACATACATAAATACATACATATATACATACATACAACATAATACGTAAATAATATACGCATATAATACAATTAAAAAAAAATATATATATCTATCTTACTTTTGCATTTATAATATTTGCTATTTGCGAATTGCACAAAGCGCAGTGTTTAATTACGCGAATACAAAGGCTAAATGTCCTTTTTCTCTTAACATGTTTAAACTTTTGGTGTACGTGCTTAGGTCCGGTAGGCATGGCCGCCGCCGCCGCTATAGCTTCTTCCAAGAAGCGCAAGCGACCGCACTCCTTCGAAACTAACCCTTCGGTCAGAAAACGTCACCAGAACAGATTGCTGAGGAAGCTTAGAGTAAGTATTTGTGTTTTTTTATAGTTTTATTTATATAAATGTGTGTAATATTTCCCTGTGAGGGGACGGGGTATAGAATTCCCCTCCGCCGCTGAGAAGCGTCCCGTAAGAGGCGGGTATCCCAGTAGTTAGGTGGTAGGATATTCGTCCTCCGTCTGGCTCGCGACGACTATCATGTCAAAGACGAACCGCAAAATATCTAATGATGGCATGTAACTCAGGTTTTCCTCTTTAGCCACCCATCCTTTCCCCAAAATGTGATGGTTCCGATAGCGGAATACTACATTGTCCCACCCTTCCATCTGTATCCTCTAGATTGGCAACGCATCTACGACATCTCTGGTGTTGTAGATGTTCATGGGCGAAGGTAACCACTTACCATCAGGTGGTTCTTCTGCTTGTTTGCCATCCGCTAATTTCTCTTTGGCAAGTTAGGCAAGTTGTAATAAATGCTCCGTCTGTGACATCGTAGAACTATGTAACACATTAGTAAATAATGATTATAATACAGCAAACCATAGAAGAGTTTGCGACCCGCGTGGGGCAGCAGGCGGTGGTGCTGGTGGCGACGCCGGGCAAGCCCAACACGTCGTACCGCGTGTTCGGCGCCAAGCCATTAGAGGACGTCGTGCGCAACCTGCGCTGCATGATCATGGAGGAGCTCGAGAACGCGCTCGCTCAGCAGGTACCTGTCCTAGCCGACCCCCTTTAACCCACCAATCCTGACTCCTCACTCCCATACCTCGACTATTAAACTTAGAATCCCGATCGGACAACCATCGAATCTTGACCCTTAATGCCCAAATTTTTCGCCTCCAAATTATAAATACTATATTCCCGCATCCCCCGTTCATTAACCTTTGACTTTCAATACATGAATCTCGACTACCAACCCTTGAATCCCCACCCTGGCATCTTGTCTACCAACCTTTATACTTCGAATACCATTCCTCAATACTCGAATCGCGTCTCCCAAATCCCGATTATCTACCCTCAACGCTTGAATCTTGACCCCTGGCCCTTGAATATCACCTAATAATCCTCAAATCCCAACTCTCATACTTTATTAACTCCCTCACATCAGACTATCAACCCTCTAACGAGTCCTGAACCCTTTTTTTGCGACGCTGGGAAATCTTTAAGCAGACCGCCCGTGTGTAAGTCAAATAGTGCCTTACAGACGAGCTATACTGTGGGGCTCACCGGTTACAATAAAACCCAGCAGAAACCCTCACCATCTATAATGAGACGCTGCAGGAACGCATGCACAAGCATGAAGAAGTCCTGAACCCTGATTGAATTAACCCCCAACTGATTTCGCCATCTTTAGTTTCGTTGTATTTATTTAATTTTGTAACGCGAGTTGTGACTTACAGTCTCATTCTGAGGATAATTATATTTATTTCCATATCGTTCTGGTAAGACAAAGCGCGACATTTAGTCTTGAATTCGGGCTGGAAGAGGAGAACTGAGTGTCTCGACACTAGCTTCTGCTTTAGGGATAAAGCATGAAGATGAAAGAAGTATATCGTATTTCTAAATGATGTGATAAAGCAACACAAAAATAAATATATGGTAATACCATCACTGAATGAACTTGTAAGGACAGTTAGGTTATTTCTTTATAATATAGTTAGCAGTGGCTAAGCGTCCATATAACACAATTAAAATCGGCTTACTTTTTGCATATTACAATAAGTCAGTGATGAATTTACCAGGAGACTGAGTAGGCTAAACAAACAATTTAAAGAGTCAGAGGATGTCAATAAAAAAAAGTTGTAGGTTAATTTTTGTTGACCTTGTTTTATTGCAATTTGCGAGTTTTAGAAAAAAAGTTAGGTCGACAAAAATAGAACTGGCAATTCGTGAGATTAGGAAATTAAAAAAAAAAATAGCTGATAACTGACTATTTGTGACATTAGAGACGCCAAAACCATAAGCTCGAGAAAAACTTAACAATTTATGGCCAGATCGAACCTACCCATATAAAATCTAAGATGCCGGCTTATCTATGAAAAATAGCCACCGTTAGCTACTGCTGGGTATTTAGTATTCTAGCAGTGTGTATATGTATGGAATAAAATGACATTTCATTAATTCAAATTTGCCGCATGTCTAAGTTGTCTGTGGAAGTCGGTAGAGGGCGCGACGGTCGAAGTGACGTTGGATTCAATGGCAGATGATGTTAAGATTAGTTTGTGCAATTCATTAGAGATAGATGAAAGGATTGATGATAGATGAAAGATTGAGGAAGCGATATAAGTGAACTTTAAATTGTCTTTTTATAAGATATATTATTGAGGATTTTCAAAAATAAACCACAATTTGTTTCTCTGAAAATACAATTTTTTTTTTATTTAACACGCCTTTACAATTTACGATTAACAACATTATAACAATCAATTTATCTCACCTGAAAATACAAAGAAACGACAATTTAAAGTTCACTAATATCGCTTCCTCAATTGGCAAATTTGAATTTTTTTTTTAACTTCATGCTGTATCCCGCATATAGCAGGGTAACTAAGAGGGAATCCGAAAGCCTAGTGTTAAGACATTCCGTTCTCGTACAACAATTCCGTTCCCCACTTTCCGCCGAATTGAGGCATTGCGTGCTGAGTGGCGGACCTCAACGCCGCGCTTTTGCCTTGTTAGCAAACCCAGGGAATGAAAATACTAACATTTCCTGTAGTGGGAATCGAACCCACAACCTGTCGTGCTTACAGTCGCACGCTTGTGCCTCTGCGCCACGATAGGCGTTATTAATTAAATGTGATTTGATTACACGTATATATACAAATGTGTAATGGTGGGTGTGTATTGCGTAACATGCGATTGGATGTAATAATGAGCGTCAGTTCGGGCTGGGCGGGTGCCCGCAGGCGCCGCCGCCGCCGCCGGACGACCCGCTGCTGTTCGAGCTGCCGCCACTCATCATAGACGGCATCCCCACGCCCGTCGAGAAGATGACGCAGGCGCAGCTGCGCGCGTTCATACCGCTCATGCTCAAGTACTCTATGGGTGAGTGACACACGCACACACACACACACACACACACGCACACATACACACACGCTGCGGCTGAATCCCCCCCCGCGAAGTAATGCCTAGCGGCCATTCCGTGGGGATCATGGAGACTGACGATAGAGGATTGGTTTTAGTCGGTATTAGCTTGAGTGTGACATACGGGGTCTTTACCAAGCTCTAGATACTTAAATGTATTTTTAAACCTCTTAGCAAAAAAAAACACACACACACACACACACGCACACACACTGTACTAACTGTATGGTACTGTGCAGTGCGCGGCAAGCCGGGCTGGGGACGCGAGTCGACGCGGCCTCCGTGGTGGCCCAAGGACCTGCCGTGGGCCAATGTGCGCATGGACGCACGCTCAGAGGACGAGAAGCAGAAGGTACGACTTGTTAATGAATATAATTATGTGAGATAATAATTACTGTAATAGTTCTTCTTTTATGTTGGCTAGAATTGTTAGTTAATTTTGTGGAGGAGGGCGTCAATGGCTACAACACAGTTCTAAACTATAGTAGTCATTATCGAGTTTTATTTATGTGTTTTTTTTTTAAATTCCAATAAAGATTTCTATTTTTTTTTTTTAGATTGTTAGGTCATGTAGAGAGAGGTCAGTCCTACCGTAGTGGGACTATATTTACTTGTAACCGACAGTGTTTATGAGTTCGATTCTTACTCGGAGCAATGTTTAAATTCTTCTCGTTTATTCGTTCCAATAAGACCAATCACGGCGTTGAATTTTGCGACGCGCAGTGAACTACAGACGGAAAATGGTGGACGGTGGTGGTGGTGTGTTTATTCTCAATTCTCTATATCCACTCCGCTATCACCGCGTGAATTTTGTGTTTTTTTTGTTTTATATAAAACACAATATAAGTCCATATAGAAATTGAATAACTGATATTATTGTTACTATATTTTGTTTGTGTGCACACAGATGTCATGGACACACGCGTTGAGGCAGATCGTGATAAACTGCTACAAGTACCACGGCAGAGAAGACCTGCTGCCTGCCTTCACCGAGGAGGATGAAGAGAAGGCGGCCGCCGCACAACGGGTAGATCTGGTACTATATCTTGTCAAATATCTGCAAATTTTAGATATATTGTAATAAAAAATATACAAATATGATTTTAATTTTTTAAGTTAATGATATTTTTTCTATTGATTTTTTTGTGGTATTTTCAATTAAACTAATTCATATAAGAAATTAACTAAATCATAATTTCCTCTCCTTTCCCACGCTTCCATTTTCGGAATGCTGCAATTGGATATGGTAACACTAAAACTAATAATTTTCATTATGAAAATATGTATACTATCGTGTGTATTGGTGTGTCTTTGCGATTAATGATGTTATATCGTCGTGTAACATCGTGTATTTTCGTACAACGTCGGGCATCTTCGTGTGTTGTCATCGGCTACCATCGTGTATATTCGTACAACGTCGGACATTTTCGTGGGTTTTCGGGTGAATTCGTGCAGGCGTCGTGCATGCCCGGCGCGAGCTCGAACTCGGGTGGCGGTGGGTCTAGCAGCGGTCGCTCGCAACAGTCCACAGTACTGTCTTCCTCACAAGTGTGCATTGATCAGATGACACTGGCTGATGTTGATGTACGATATCAATGTTTGGTTTTTTATTTTTATTTCAGTTAGATATAAGTGAAATGCATATTTTTTTTAAATGCTGATAATTATATTATACTTTTTATAAATAAAGTACATTTTTAATTATAAAATTTAAGCATATAATCTCACACATATGATCCTATATCGCGCTATTGATATTATATATTTCTTTTTTTTTATTTTTATTTTTACACTAGAAATGTACTACAATAATGAATATTACTGTACAATTATCCATCCTATTTACCACATAACATATCTTAAGCCAGTTTTCTTAGTTAACTAAGTATTTTAAATATAGATGTCGCAGTACGCACCGGCGGTTCTCCAGACCATAACCAACCCGGACGGCACCGTGTCTCTCATACAAGTGGACCCCAACAGTCCCATTATAACATTACCAGACGGCACTACTGCTCAAGTTGTGAGTACTACCAACATATCAACATAATAGTACTTACATACTACCAACATAACAGTACTAATACATATTGCCAATTAAGTACGATAGATAATATTACCATCATGACCAATATACTGCTAATATATTGTAAATCTATGTTATTAGTTATTCCCTTTCTAACTATTATTAAATAAATATGTAGCTTATTTTGTTTAATTGAATATGTTTTTTGTATATTATTTTTGTTTCAAAACTTTTACTTTGTTCAATTTTATTTTTAAAAGGTAGTAATTTCGTAAGCCTGGAACCTATCTTCGATCATTAAATGGTTTGCTATAGAGAATGTATTTTCAATTTGCGTCGTGTTTTTTTGGAACGTAACCCCGACGCAAAGCGAGGTATGGGTGTATGTATGTGGTGTTGTTCCAGATCCACAGTGGGGGCGAAGGCGCGGGCGGTGTGGGCGTGGTGCAGGCACTGGAGGGGGACGGCGCCGTCGCAGTCGACCTCAACGCGGTTGCAGAGGCCACCCTCAACCACGATGGACAGATCATACTCACTGGCGAGGACGGACACGGTGAGTTACCCACCGTATGTATTAGAGCCCCATACGAGACCACGACATGGTGGGTTGTGGGGATTGGGATATGTAAAACGTATACCTGATTTACAATGATTTTGGTTTTTACCTTTTTTAGGTTTGTCATATTTGATTAAATATAACAAACATTCTTCCATTATTACAAGGTTATAACACCATCGTTATACAACCGTAGATACTGACTGCAAATGTTATAGATTATAGGTTTGATTTTCACTCTGAAAATGATTGTATTTGAGTAATATTATTTACCTCATTTCAGTAAGATAAAACGCGGCGTTAACTTCCGCCTCTTCACACGCAATGTCTTGAATTCGAGCGAAACGAGTAGTATAGAGTGTTTTGACACGTAGGTTGTCTCTGCCTACTTTGCTATCACTACCTAGAATAAAGTGTACATACATACATACATAGCTTCACGCAGTATCCCGCAAATAGCAGAGTAGACAGGGGGAACCTAGTTTTAAGACACTCCGTTCCCCACTTTTCGCCGAATTGAGACATTGCGTGGTGACTGGCGGAACACAACGCCGCGCTTTGCCTTGTTAGCAAACCGAGGAAATGAAAAATTCCATTTCCTGGAGTGGAAATGGAACCCACAACCTGTCGCGTTTACAGTCGCACGCTTGTGCCTCTGCGCCTCGACAGGCGTCATGTTCTAGAGAACCTATACTGAGGCCTGAGAACGCAACTGTTGCGTTTTTCTCTACCCAGTTCCGAACGCAACTGTTGCGTCGTCAAGTATATAAGATGGTTTCATAAAGATAAGAATAAAGTGTATACCTGATTTTTTTATTTATTATTTAATATGTTGTGTTGATGACAGGCTACCCGGTGTCGGTGTCTGGTGTGATCACGGTGCCGGTGTCCGCCTCCGTGTACCAGTCCATGGTGGCATCCATGCAGCAGCAGGACGGCGTCTGCGTCGCGCCCCTCGTGCAGGTGCGACACCCACACCGCAAGTGCGCACGATACGCGCTGCGCCTTGTGCTCGACTAGTGTGTGTGTGTGTGTGTGCGTGTTTATGTGTGCGTGCGTGCGTGCGTGTTCTAGTATACACGTGTATATTATTATTTTTTTTTATATCACGCTGTATCCCGCATATAGCATGGTAGGCAGAGGGAACCAGAGAACCTAGTGTTAAGACACTCCATTCTCTTTCAACAAATCCATTCCCCACTATATACACACACGCATATATGGAAATGTTAGATGCTTAGCATTGTAATTGGCTACTTTGTGTGTGTGTGTGTGTGTGTGTTGTGTGAGCGCACGTATGCACACGTGGATATGTTAAGCGTTTGAAATTGTAGTGCACTAGTTGTGTGTGTATGTGTGTGTTTGTGTGTGCGTGTACATGTGGAAACGTTTCGTGTTTAGGATTGTTAAGTAGTGTGTGTATGTGTGAGTAGTTTTTTTATATGTGCACATATACACATGCACACTTACATACAAGCCAGCGTCATGCATTTAACATTGAAGTAGATTTATGTGTATTGTACTCATTGTATTGAGTAATTGGTGACTTAAGCAACATATTCAAATATATGTATAATTACATACACACATACATAGCTTCACGCTGTATCCCGCATATAGCAAGGTACGCAGAGGGAACCTAGTTTTAAGACACTCCGTTCCCCACATATGTAATTTCAAAAAGCCATATAAGCATATTTTTTATGTAAGTTCTAAGATATTTTTGATAAACATTTTTTTTTTTTTTATATCAATTTAAAAATATATATGCACACACACATATACACAGAACTAATTTAATAGACACTCTTAACTAATTTTACAGTATTTTATCATTAATAATTCCAAATACAACAAGTGCCAATGGTTAAATGTGATAATAAATATAAATTAAACATATAAAATAGATATAAGTCACTATCAAAGTGAACATTTTAAAAAAGTACACTATAAAGAACCTTTTTTTCTTTTATAAAGAAAAATAGATATTTTTTATCTATATTTTAAGTTGCGTTAAGTTTATTTAGATGTGAACCAAAGAAGCTTGTTTTTGTTTCTTGTTTCTAATTACAAATATAGCTATTCATTTGAAGCTATTGTAGTGACGGGTTTAAATATATGCTGAATCTATATACGTAAGGAAAAAAATTGTGTCCCTTTTTAAAAAAATTACGCAGACGGTGGAGCATGAAACTCGGTACACTTATAGCTTATATAGCGAAGGAGTGCATAATGATTGTATTTTCTAGAAATAATGCATAAAATACTTTAAATTAATATAATAAATGTTACATTTACATGGTTTGACATTCATGTTTATATAAAGTGACATATACGTCACTACGCAATGCGTTATTAACGCATTTACGGGGACACTAGTAAATTAATTATTACTAAAGGCCCTGTTTACAATATGTCATTTTATGTATGCCAAACTGTACTCTTCCATATAAACTTTAACTGTGCCAAATTTCATACACCTCCGCCGCCTAAGTAAATTCTTACAGATATTTTCTTATACTTACAGACATTAGTGTAAAGTTCCATCATAATCAATTTACCTCACAAACCTTCATACAAATCCGTCAAAATGTATGACATGGGAAATGCATGATTTTTGTATGTCCCTCATGACTCACGACAGTGTTGACTGAAACATGATGGTTTCAATTCTATTCAGAGAATAAAATTGTTTTTGTTACCCCCTGTTGTTCATAACAGAACGCGGCGTTGAGTTCCGCCAACACTTAATGTCAACTAGATGGTGTTTAATAATGTTTAAATGTAAATGTGTGTGTTTTCATTTCATGGCTTGTATATATTTGTTTATTATATAGAATTTGTTTGTTTGTTTGTCTGTTTGTTTGTTTTAATGCTTAAGACTGTTGCAACATTTGTAGTTTATTGTTTAAATTCGCAATTGTTTTTGTTTTGTTCATATCATAAGTAAAGATTCGATTTTTTGTTTTTTTTTTTTTATTTTCCATAGATATAAGTAGAAATTTTAGAGTAT
Organism: Philaethria dido; assembly: GCA_033558755.1. Classification (NCBI taxonomy): domain Eukaryota; kingdom Metazoa; phylum Arthropoda; class Insecta; order Lepidoptera; family Nymphalidae; genus Philaethria; species Philaethria dido. The sequence goes on from JAKGSA010000142.1 coordinate 224,516, forward strand.
TACTATTATAGAACTATGAGTACATTTTTTTTTTTTCGAAATGTCTTAAATTTTGAAGTTACACTTAATATATGACTGTTTTGGACTTGTATAGAAAATAATATGGTTTTATATTAGTTGTGTTGTTCTTTGCAGAGCTAGATTTTTTTTTTTTAAATTAACACGAATAAAATTATTTTTTTATTTTTGTATTTTTAAGTATACTTCTTAACGCTTTTTATTAAACGATTTAAATAATACTATAAGCTTTTTGACGAATAAATAAATTTGGATCCATGAGTTAGTTTCTTAAATGAAAAAAAAAATTAATCAAAATTAATAAAAAATAAATTGTACCTAATTTTTAGATTGTAAATATTTCTTTTATTTGTATTAGTTGTCATGGTTACGCGTAAAGTAGACGTTTCCTTAGCAACGTTTATGTCACTTTATACAAAAGTGTATATCAAATACGTGGTAGTGTGTGTAATGTTTATTTGAATATTTTAATATATTTCTCATACATATTATGAAAAATATTGACTATCCACACTAATTATCTCCAATCTTTAACTGTGCCTAAATTCAATTTTTTTTGTTCGCATAATTTTCGTAAGAATATTATATTATTCAATTAAAGTTATTTTTATGATATAAAATCTATATTGTATTCTATCTATTATATAAAATTTAGTTTTTTTTTTTTTTAAGTAAATTTTTTTTTAATTTTTTTTTTTTTTTATTATGTAATGGACAAACTATTTTAACTGCAAATTATAGATTTGATGTTTTATAAGTGTTGTATATATTTTATTGTTATAATTAAATAAAGAAATTTATTGTTTTGTTTTTGTTTGTGTGCTTTTGGACTTTTTTTTTTAATAATTAATTTTATAAATTATATTTTTTTTTTTTCAACTTCACGCGTATAGCAGGCTAGGTAGAGAACATGAGAACCTAGTGTTAAGACACTCCGTTCTCTTTTAACAATTTCGTTCACCACTTTCGCCAGATTGAGGCATTGCGTGCTGAGTGGCGGAACTCAACGCTGCGCTTTGCCTTGTTAGCAAACCCAGAAAATGAAAATACTTCATTTCCTGGAGTGGGAATCGAACCCACAACCTGTCGCGTTTACAGTCACGACAGGCGTCATATTAATTATAATTTCTTTTATTTATTTTTTTTATTTGTGTCAGTAAAAGTCCAAAAGCACATAATATTTTATTCAATGTTTTATTTTTATATTTGAGTACAAATAAACACTTGAGTGTACGTTTTTGTTTTTATTTGAGTTCTTTGAGTGACTTTGAGTGTGTTTTTGAGTGTCGCACTGCTATTTACTGCACTGTTATATAGGTGTGTATATTTTAATTTTCTTTTTGCTTGTTTATGTGTATTTATTTATGTGTAGTTTCATTTCTTTATTTTTTTGTACATTGTTTTATGTGTAATATTTCTTTTAACCCATTCCAACCGGTTGACGCAACAGTTGCGTTCTAGAGAACCTATGCCTATGCCTGAGAACGCAATTTTTGCGTTTTTTCTATACAGTTCCGAACGCAACGGTTGCGTCGTCAGATATAAGATGGTTTCTTAGTTGTATGCCTGACAACGCAACAATTGTGTCGTGAAATTTTTGTATACTTAACAGCCTAGGCTGGAAGAGTCGGTCACAACATTTCAGACCGGACGGAAAGGGTTAAATGTATATATTTTTTTTAACTTCACGCTGTATCCCGCATATAGCGGGGTAGACAGGGAACCAGAGAACCTAGTGTTAAGATACTCCGTTCTGTTTCAACATTTCCGTTCCCCACTTTCCGCCAAATTGAGGCATTGCGTGTTGAGTGGCGGAACTCAACGCCGTGCTTTGCCTTGTTACCAAACTCAAGAAATGAAAATACTAAATTTTACATTTCTTGAAGTGGAAATCGAATCCACAACCCGTCACGTTAACAGTCGCACGCTTGTGCCTCTGCGCCAAGACAGGCGTTAAATATGTGTTTTAGCTAAGAATATTTTCTATTGATATCTATTTTATATTGTTATTTCCCTATTTAACAGTTTTGAACTACGAACTACCCAAGTCTCTATCAAATCTATCAAAGTATTAGAAACTTTTTGTCTTTTGTTTTTGTTTAAGTGAACATGACTTCCATTTCAATGCATTCTTTATATTATATATGATCTATATTATGTTATTTTTATTAATTATGAATATATTGTACGCTCTCTTCCCATTGTTTCCTCTAGTGTTTGGTATATTGTATGTGGTTACACATCTGTGGTGTGTGTGTGAGTATTCTCGCGCACACATATGTCTCATAGACTTTACATGGTGTGTGTGTGTGTGTGGTGCAGGTGGAGCAGAACGGGGAGACGCTGGAGGCGCTGTCTATGGGCGGCGGCGTCGCGCAGGTGATGCTGCAGGGCGTGCAGGGCGGTGACGCGCAGGTGCTGCAGGTGCTCAGCCTCAAGGACGCCACCGTGCTCACCAAGGCGATGGTACGTGATGTCCCCCGACAACCCCACACCAACCGACACCCCCACACTACTCCCCAACACCCCCACACCACTCCCCGACACCCCCACATGCGCGTGCAGTTCTACTCGAAAGAATGACTTATTTTCACGCTTTGGAAAGACAACGTGACGTTGAATTCCGTCGCTTAACTAGCAGTGTTAAGATTTTGCGCATAAATTGGAGAAAGGACGTTACCTGACTGTTAACGGGTTATGACGAAATATTTCGTCATAGAAGTTAAACGTAATATATTGAACGTATTACGTTGTATGTTGTTCTTATCTATTAAATCTTAAGGTAGTTATATAAATATACCATTATATTGACGATGCGTCAAGAATTTTGAATGCAAAACGAGTTGAATAAAAGTTTATTCCCCAGCTAACAGTTTGATAAAAATTGAGCAAAAATGTGTGTTGTATTTGCAAATTTGTGAAATATTCATTTTTTTAGCATTTATACTTAAATATTTTTGATTACTGGTGTCCCTGTGCGAAATGTGCCAAATTTGATGCTCCTCCGTTCGCGTAATTTCCATAAAAAGGGGTAACTTAATAGATGACATTAAAATTCCAGCAAGTGAAGTCGGAGCGTGACGCAGTAGCAACGGACTCCTAGCTGCTGTCCCTGGTGGGGCCTTCGCCCCCGGGGAGCCCCGACGCTCCGGCGGCCCCCGCGACCCCCGACACTTGACCCTGACCCCAACGACCCTGGTGAACCCACACCCCCACACGGAAAGTTACTATGTGATTGTTACCTATAGGGCTTAGCACAGCTTAGAGGTGACGCTTGGAAGAAATTAATGTTTTTAAGTTTCTAATTGTGGAATAATATGGCGATTGTGATGTAATTTTGATTTTTTTATAGCAGTAGGTTTATTGTTTGCCGTCACGTTAAGTGGTGTGACGCTCTGATGCCATCTTGTTCTCTTGTATGTGTGTGTTAGATATATATACTATATGCTTAGTGGTTTCTATAGGATTGCTATGAATTTAACTTTATATTTCGCTGTTATTAATTATAAATTCAATTTTTTTTTTGTCTTTATAACACACACACACACACACATCATATTTTCAAAAAAAAATCAAATGGGCTTATAAAATGTCGTGTTTAAATATTCTTAAATACGGCATGTATTATGTAATATATATTTAATTATTATTAATTTAAATTTATTTCATATACTGTCACACACAATCGCCTGTTGTTCTATAATTTCATGTCATGTCATGCCACGTCAAGATATCAACGAGTTAGGCTAATTGGTTAGACAGTGCCATATATAGATATGTAAACGCTGTTTGTTTATTGTAATAATGTAATAATCCTTGAAAATATATATCACTATAGTAATATTTTGAAAATATAATATTATTAATGACAATCTCAGAAAAATAATATTTTGAGACATTAATTAATGGTCATAAATAGAATATTCTTGTGTGTCATAAATCATGATTTAATTAAAATTCAAATGAAAAATAATTTAACAGGTATTATAGAAAAGGTCAAAAACTTACTCCAAACGCGGTTTTGGGTTCGATTCTCACTCTGAGGAATTATTATATTTATATTATTTTCATTTCTAACGCCTGTCGTGGCGCAGAGTCACAAGCGTGCGACTGTAAACTCGACAGGTTGTGGGTTTGATTCCCACTCCAGGAAATGTAAAATTTAGTATTTTCATTTCTTGGGTTTGGTAACAAGGCAAAGCGCGGCGTTACCACTTTCCGTCGAATTGAGGCATTGCGTGCTGAGTGGCGGTACTCAACGCCGCGCTTTGCCTTGTTACCAAACCCGGGAAATAAAAAAATCATTTCCTTGAGTAGCAATCGAAGCCACAACCTGTCGCGTTTAGTGACACGCTTGTGCCGCGATAGGCGTTTATTTATTTAAATTATTAATTAATAACAATTTCAAAATATTACTATAGTTTATATAAAACAAAAATAATAATAAAGGCATGTTCACATGAAGCCAGCTCGTATACAACTGGTCTCGCTTTCAAAAATCAAAATCAAAATATTCTTTATTCAAGTAGGCTATATAGCACTTTCGAATCGCCAACTTACAAAGGTGTCAGTCGTGTCAGTCCTAACGGAAGCTTTGTGTGAACACGCCCTAACAAACGGCATAGAATAATGTAGACAGAACAGATAACGGTGAGTTGAGGGCGGCGGGTGTTAGGTATAATTATTATATGAGTGAGATTGGACAAAGTCAGTAATTACTATTTGTATGTATGATCTTTTAATATATTTTCGCTATTTTTTTCTAGTATTGAAATATATCTAATGATGTAGGCATAAATGTTACCTTAAGTAAGAATCGAAGCTGTAACCATCGTGTACATACAATTAAAGTTTGCTATTTTTGTCTTCTTTTTAATTCACAATAGTTTTACTGACTTTGAATAATTGTCTTAATGTGACGGCGTCACATTTTATATGTAAGTAGCGTAATTTTATTCTTGCGGTGCGAATGTGATTGATCAACGGTGTTTGTCAATCGCGATTGATGACAGTTGATGTCTTTTTATGTCAGTCGATGTCTGTTGATATCTGGTGATGTCAGTTGATGTCATCTGATGTCAAAAAAAAAACGATGTCTGTTGATATCTGGTGATGTCAGTTGATGTCATCTGATGTCTCTTGATGTCAATTGATGTCTGTTGACCAATCTCCCGTGGTCAGTCACAGCCGCAAGCTGATCTCGCGGTCGGCCACCTCCATTAAATGGGTATAAATTAATTTATTTTATTTATTAAAGCACCGGCTTTCTAATAATTATTTATTTAATTGTTTTTTTTACAAACATTTCTAGTCTGTGAACAAACGAGTTTTGTGCAATATTTTTTTTCTATTTATGTCACTCGCGTTTAAGTCAAATGCTTAGTTATTTTTTTTGTGTTATTTTTTTTTTAATATTTATTTCATATTAAATGAACATTCCTTTAGTTTTTAGTTTATTTAAGTGTACTTGTTAAGTGAGTTGTTGTTTAATTTATTTTTGATTGATCGATTGATACATATTAATTGATACATTGAACGTTTGTTTGTTACGTGTCGACTCTAGTCTAGTCGACTCACTCTAGTCGACTTAGGAAAGGATCTAGTCTACTAATGTTTATATTATAATATTTAAATTTGTATAATACGTACCTAGGTGAATTTAACTTAATGTGTAACTTAATAATTCAAACGCCACAGACGGACGAGTAGAAGTTTTTATATTATTTAAAACAAATCGAAAGTCTGCAACGTTCTAGAACGTTCTGTGGTGATAATGGACATATATAGCAATATCCAAACAGAACGAGATTAGTGTTTTTATTGTAATAAATTTAATATATTAATTTAAATATACGATTACATATAGTCGATGATATGATAAGATAGAAGTACAAATTATATATTTTAGTGTCTTTTTTTTAAATTTTTTTTTTAATTTTGAAAGACAAGCGACTTGTGTATATGTTACTTGTTGGTTGTTTTTTTTTTTTTTTTTTTAATTTATTTGAGGATTTCGTCTAAGTTTAGGAAGGAAGCACAATTTTGTTGTTAGGTACAATGATTTGTGATTGGTTGTAAATAATGTATGACTGTGTGAATATTGCAATTGTTCGGAATAAAGTATTTACGTACTATTTATTTTGTTTTATTTTATCTCTTTATATTTAATTCTAGTGTTATAAATGTTAGGCCGGTAGTGTAGTGGTACGCTGGCTGATTCTGGACTTCACACTGTATCCCGCATATAGCAGGGTAGGCAGAGAGAACCTAGTGTTAAGACACTCCGTTCCCCACTTTCCCAATACACAATAATTCAAATTCAAATAATTTTATTCAAAGTAAGAAGTTATATACTTCATTTTTTGAACGAAAAAAAATGTATTACTGTTTCACTAAATTTAATGCCTCAGACCTGAGAAGAACCGGCACAAGAAACTTAGCAGGACTTTTTTTTTCTTCCTCAGTCAATACTTTACAATTATTTATTAGTAACAATAATACCTTTGAAATAGACTGGAGCGAACATTTCATTCCCAAGGCGTATTATCATTTGTAAAATCATTAATTAAGTAATAGCCTTTAACACACAAACGTCTTTTCACAACTTTTTAAAATTGTGATATAGAACATTTTTCGACGTTTTCTGGGATCCTATTGTAAAAGCGTACACATTGTCCCATAAAAGAATTACGGACTCGATGCAGTCGAGTTTAGATTTTCTAATCAGAAACTTATAGCAGATATTGAAACAATACTATATTTTTCCCTGTTACCCACAGGGAAAATATTGTATTATAATGAATATTCACATACTGTCCTCCTCAACATGAACTCGTAGGTATTAAAACTTCTGTATGTAATGAAAGGCTAAAGAAAGAATAGATAGTTGTATTTCGTAGTAAAACTGATTACAAGTCAAATGGAGTATCAATGCTTGTACAATACAACTCGTTAATGTTCTCAGTATCGCGATCGTCCAAAGAATCCGCGACCGAAATATGGTCGAGTATTTATATCTTGAAGATAAACGCTAGGCAGTGACTACTTCCAGTAGAATTATTTTAAATTAGTCTATACTAACAATTATTTAGATTATTAAATGCAAAAACAATACTCAATATTAAATCTAAATTCATTATTTCCTAAATTATTTATATAAATAATAATTCCGTGGTAAAAATGATGATACAACAAAAGTCAAATTCAACAATTAATCAAACTGTTGTCTTATTTCATTGGATAAGTAAACTATTTACTTGAATAGCTTAGGACTTATTATTTTCCGAAATTTCATGTAAAAACACTACTTGTGTAAAGATTTTGCCATGGAACACACTTTTTTAAACAATTTAGAATAATTCTTAACATAATTACTAAAGGATTCTTTGAGGTTATATGTTTTTTCAATATAAAGTTCATATAACCTTTGTCTGCTCTTATGAATTCCCACAGTCGCCCAATCATTAAAAGACCAGAAATTCCTGGAATTTACTATTTTGGAAGTACATACAGCATTAAACTCATTTTTAATAACACTGAAAAAATAACCATACCTATTTGGGTTATAACTATACTTTAAATATTTAAGTTTTGCCATTATATCACTTCCAAGCTTTTCTACGACCAGTTGTCATCGGCACATATAATTTTTTTTGTTTTGAATTAAATTTATTATTACTAAAGAAAAAGCAAACCAACTGTCCTCAATGATCAGAGCTCAACATATTAATTATAGATTTATTTCTTGGTACAGCGTTTGTAAAAATATTATCAATGCAAGTTGCTGTACAATTAGTAATTCTTGTTGGCTCTAGAGCTCTAGCTAGGTTATATGAATGTAGTAAAGACCTGAATCTAGTGTAAGTGGTGGAATTATCTAGTAAATTAGTATTAAAGTCACCACATACTGCTATGAATTTCTTAGATCCAGATAATTTTATAAGTGCTTGGTCTAAAATAGTTTCAAAGTGTTCATATAACCCAGTGGGAGGTCTGTATACATTTACAATAATGAAATGCTCAAGCTCTGCACTTTCTCTGCTGAATATACTAGCTACTTGGTGGTTACTGAAATTAAAAATGGTTTCATGGTTTTGAAGCCAATGCTCAGTTATACAAAGTATATGAATATTATTACAATTTAAGAATAATTCAATTTCTAATTCTTTATCAAGCATATCTTGTATATTTTGATGCACCAAGTTTGTATCATTGTCATAATAAATTGTACTTGTTTTTCATCATAACATGATATATTGCCAGAGATGGTCTCTTTTGTCTTATAATTTAATTTAAATTAATTGGAACTGATTCCAAAGCAGTGGTCAAATTATACTGTTCAATAGGAACAGTTGTCTTTATAGCCAAAGAATTGGCTAAGTTAGGATGTAAATAATATGATAGCATACTTGCTATCTGTCTTTTGTAAAAGTAAGATAGGATACCTATCACATGTCAAGTTATTGTTTTTATAATTAAATTCATTTTACATTCATTGACATTAGTTGCTACATAATTACTATTAATTAAAATATATTATTTAAATTATATCTAATATCATTTTCTTGTGGCAATTTCTTTATATAAGGAAATGTAAACATAACAACTTTTCTTACATTTAAATTCATCAACTTTGAGTGATATTCTTGTAATATTTTTTCATTTAAATTTCCCCTCCCCCCATCAAAATAATTAAAATTGAATTAGGACAATAGTATTACTTAGAATCTTACTTATTATTTGGGAGTAGCTGCCTGGAGATCCGGGCATACAATAATTTAATACTGATTGTCCCTTACATATATTATTTAAAATCACACCCATATTCTTCCCCAAGTTGTCACTATACATTTCAATATTAATTTTATTATATGTGGGAATTGGTTGTGATTTATATATCCCTACAAAGCTGTCCTGAGCTCCATCAACCTGAGATTGAGAAGGAATTTCTGAGATCTGCTTTAGAGGACTGAGTGTGGGCACTTATCACTCACAGACATAATTTTTGGTGATTGACTCAAAGCGCTCTGAATTTTGGTTGCAAAGTTTAACCAGTTCATCCATAGCAGATATGTGTTCTGTAATTTTTTTCTGGGGACATTCATATTTGTCAGAAATTGTTTTGAATTGTTTTTAGTCTACTATGTAAAGATGAAATCTCAAACTGCAGGAAGTTCACTTCAACTTCATGTAACATTTTAGTATTTTTAATGTTTATGGTATAATTATTTAAATTATTTCTAAGATCATTCCTCTTACTACATAATTTGGAGTAATTTTTACATATTTTGTTTGATTTTATCAAATCCTGTGTTTTCTTGATGTACCTACTTATCAATTTCAATATATTTTTTCAATTTGTTTTTACTTAAGACTGGTTTGGAAGTCACCAAGTCATCACCAATCAAATCTATTGTTGATATGTCATTTTTTTGAGGTGATGATTGGGGAAACCAAAGACGGTGCATTCCCAACCAGCTTTTCAAACACGTTATGGGTTTAAGAGGCCTTCTGCTTAATATTATTATTTTCTAACTCAAATATAAGTTGCTGGGCCTCATGCAGTTGTAACTTTAGGCCATGGGTGAGCTTGAGAGCTTCCTCATATTCTACCCTGCACTGGTCAAAGGTTATGAATATCATCTAATATTTTAGAGTATTCCAAATGTAGTTTTGACAACTCATCTTTGAGACTTATTTCTATTCATAATTTGCAAAATTATTTTAATTTACAAATTGTATAAGTAATTCTCTGTTGTGTTTAAAGTCAGTAGGTATGTATCCCATTGATACAGTATGCCTACGATTACGTTCATATTATTTTCCTTAGGAAATACTATTAATAAATTATGAAAAGGTCTTGTTATCTACACTCAGACTTCAAAGTCAAATTTTAACCCTAAAAAATAATATTTTTACGTATATTTATTGAGGTTTTGTTATTGAAAAAGGCGACTGGAGTTCGGATACAATTTCAGTTTAATAACCTTACCTAACCTAACTTCACGCTTTAGCCCTATCGGGGTAGTTAGAGAGAACGGAGACCTTGACACCTATTTCGCCTCGTCCACAGTCATTAGCCTCTTCATGCACGCCTTCCAAGGGCTCCTTTTTACGTGACCTACATCCAGTATCATTGATACTGTTAGTTTAATAATATTAAAAGAAAATGATATTTAATCGCGGCGTTGAGTTCCGCCACTTAACACGCAATGCCTCAATCCGGCGGAAAGTGGGGAACGGAAATGTTGAGAGAGAACGGAGTGTCTTAAGTAGGTTTTTAGGTTCTTTCTGCCTACCCTGCTATATGCGTGATACAGCGTGAAGCAAAAAATATATATAGATATACTACAGTTACTTTTATTGTTAGGTAATCTTATCTGACCTCATTCGATATATAATAATCAATATGTACATATAGAATTGGAAATCGTTTATTTATTTAGCTCTAATAGCCTGACGTGTATGTCCAAACGCTTGGTAGTATTTGTAATAATTAATTTATTTCAATATATTTAATTAAAAAACTAACAGCTTGATAAAAACTTTTTTCTTCATTGTATGAGTCGACAAATGTTTGTCACTCATGAATTCAAATTTAATCAAATAGAAAGTGTTATTTAATACTTTACTATAGATTTAACTATTTAGAATATTACTATATTACTTTTATAAGGACAACCAAGATAACCATGAATAGTACTATTCTTGGGTTTTGTTAGAAAAAGTGGGTATAGAAATAATAAATATATTTATGTAGTTAACTTAACAGTACAAAAGCAACTGATTTTACTAAAATGGGGTAGTGGTTCTCGAGATGATGCAGACTAGAACGAGAACTATTGTGAGAATTGGAATAAATCTGATAGTACATTAACAAAAGAACTATTACACTATATATTATTCCTTCTTGTTCAAATATCTTGTAACTACTTCATGATTAATATTAGAATTTAGTTGTATAAAAATAAACAAAATATGATGTATGGAATACTTTTTATTATATCTCTACATATTCTAGATGACTGAATAAAACAACAATTAATTTGACATATTCATGTTTAAAGTCAAATTTTTGACATTTCAGATATTGGCGATGGAATTATCTAACTGAACAGCATTCAATTAAATTAATAACATAAATATAATTCCTACAGCTTATTGCATTTTACATCTCATAGACACTCTTTAATGCTAGCTCAGGCTTGTCATAGCCGAGCTCCTCTGGTGTTTCAATTCCTAGTTCATTAAGAGTAGGTTTAATTTCCTGGATGATATATGGGTAGATTTCTCCTACTTTGTTGCCACACTTTTCCTTGCAAGCCTCTAAGAACCTAATAGCGAGAGCATAGTCATTTACTCTCCTGCAGGCGTGCATGGCTGCCTTGATGATCTTGGGGTCAGGAACTAAGTCCATACCACAGAGATCATTCATTCCCTTGCGGATTTCCCATCCGTCAATGTCTTTTCTATTGAAGAAAGCTTCGTATCTGAATAAAATAATTGATATTAAATATTGAAACTAAAGACTTTTAACAGGAAAATAAGTAAATAATTAAGACTTATATAAAATAACACATTGATATATTAATATATATAGCAAAGTGAGTTTTATGAATCATTAAAAATTCTGTAATTCAAAAAATAATCTACAAGTACTAATGTTATGAATTTTAAGATATTACTTAATGAAAGTGTATACATAAATCTGTCTTCTATTTCATAATGTATGTTTATATAAGTATAATCTTATAAGATTTTTATTCTGTACTTAATATTCATAATAAATTGTTACTAAATTACAGATTAACATATTACAACTATTTTCTTATGGTTAGTTTAAGTCAACACAAATCATGTTGCTCTAAAATATTAAAAAAATAACTTCTACAGAAATAAAGAATACAAATCAGTATAACAATCACTTAAAACGTGTATTTACACGTTTTTATTTAAAAGAACAATAGGATTTATTGTACATTGATAATGTTGAGAGTTACATAACGTGAAAAAGGGCTAACCTGTTATCGAAGTCCTCGTCAGATTCTACGGGGCCTTCGTGAGACGCCCTCACAGCGACGACGGCGACCCTCGAGGTGGGGACGATGGTGGTTTTAAGTGCATTTACCAAACGAGATGCGGACCGCAACATTTTGCAATACTGTTTTCTGTGACTTCGGCAGGGATAACAAATGGCCGATGAAAACCACAGACTATATCTTTTTTCAAATTTGGAATACGTCAATAGTGATGCGCATGTCAATTAGGGCTTGTTAGCGTTTTTCTAATTTTGTATAGATGGCGTTATTGCGACTTGCGAAATATTATTAAAACTTTTTTTTTTTATCACATTTTATATATGTATATATAATATTTATAATGTATTATTTATGTATTTATGTGTATGTTTATTTGTATATATTTATTTTTATTTATTTATATATGTTATTTATAAATTTATATCTTTATATCTATTAGTAATTTTGTATTTTTTTTTCTCTTTTTTTTTTGTGATCTTGCACACATGCTCTATCCCGCTGTTATGCACTCATCCACTTCCACGGGTTGACTGGTAGAGATCTCTTTTAGAGATAAGTCCACCTTTGTGTACTAAACTTTATGTTTTCTGTAGCACTAAAATATCACATTTATTATATATGGATGACATAAAATTATACGCTGCAACTAAACAACAAATTTATGATCTCCTAGAAGCCACTGAAAAATTTAGTACAGACATTAAAATTAATTTTGGTTTAAATAAATGTAAAATAAACAGTATTTTAAGAGGGAAACACCATAAAACCGATTCATATATATTACAAACACAGCAGAACTAACAAAAAATAAAAATCATATTATCAGGAAGAAATACAATCAAAGCAATTAATACCTACGCCGTGCCGATATTAACATATTCATTCGGAATAATTAAATGGACAATTACAGACTTAGAAACACTTAACAGACTGACACGCACAGTATTCAACAAACACAACATACATCATATTCACTCAGCGACAGAAAGATTTAACCTCAAGAGAAACTTAGGGGGAAGGGGAGTAATCGATATAAAAAATCTACACAATAAACAAGTATTCAATATTCACACATGCATGCATAGCAAAACTAATGACAGTCCCATACATACATTCCTAATATTAATATCTACTTCAGGCACACCTCTAAAATTAAATGATAACAATAGACTAACCGAAGAAATAATCACAGATCAGCACAAAATAAGCAATTGGAAGAAAAAATCACTGCGCGGAAAATATCCCAACTAACTACAACAAGAACATATAGATAGAGAGGCATCAAATGCATGGCTTACCAAAGGAAGTATATATAAAGAAACAGAAGGATTTATGATCGCCATCCAAGATCAAATTATAAATACAAAAAATTACCAGAAATATATTATTAAAGACCCAACTGTAGTTTCAGATATATGTAGGTTATGTACCACAAACCAAGAGACAATAGAACACATAACCGGAGGATGTTCATTTTTAGCCAATAAGCAATACACTCAAAGACACAATAACGTAGCAAAATAAATACATATACTCCTTGCATTAAAATATAACCTAATAGATAAAGCAGAGCCATATTATAAATATAAACCCAAAAATGTACATGATAATCGACATGCATAACTTTGCTGGGACAGAGATATAATCACCGATAAAACAACAACAAATAATAGACCAGGCATAACATTAACACTAAAAGAGAAACAATAACCTATTTAATAGACATATACCCAATATGGAAAATATAAAAAAGAAATATACAGAAAAAATCCAAAAATACATCCCACTTGCAGACGCAATCCGCCAAATGTGGCACCAACACACAGAGAAAATCATCCCAATCATTCTTTCATCCACAGGACTCATTCCGAAGTCTGTACATACATCCCTCCAAGAGTTAGGCTTACACAAAAACACCTACATCCCATTACAAAAATCAGTCATCATTGATACATGCTCCATAGTTCGGTGATTCCTCACTTCTACCACTCAAACATCCACAACAATTCACAAATAACCGACCCACTTGGCTTAGCCCGTGATAGGTTCACAACACCAGGTTCCTGCTGAGATTTTATTAATATACCCCATAATAATAATAATATGCTTTATTGTACACCAATATTATAGAGAAAAAATAAAACGAAATATAATTAAAAAATAAATGTACAGCAGGGGGCCTTATCGCTGTAAGCAATCTCTGCCAGGCAATCTTAAGGTGTGGGAGTATTAAAATTCGTAGGTGTACTCTCTATACATACATTCATAAATACATAGATACTTACATAAATACAAAGGTACATACTTGTATATATACAATTATACAGATGTTACATTGTTAGTAAAAAAAGTAATTGAAAATATATTAAGTATAAAAAAGAGAGAAAGCAAACAATGTTTTTCGCCCAAGCTCAAGACTTTTAAATATAACAATTTGCAATTATGTGTACAATTGGACACTGTTATTGCATTGAGTCATCTGTCACTTCGCCACAATAGTAATTTTAAATAAAACTAAATAATTATATTAAACTTTATTGATATTAAGGTTGGTCCTCTAACAAAAGATACTGTTCAAACAACAAGAAAAAGTAAATCAAAATACATTATGCCTAGTAATACAAAACTCCTTATGAAATACAAACTGCAATAATAATATGTTGACATCTGTTTTGTCTATTATCTACAATAGTCTAAGTCAAACTTTCCGTTTTCTTTTCTTTTTGTGTGCAGTAATACTTTCTTGCCCGCTGTCGTCTTCACTGGAACTGCCGGAGGAGCTGCTGTCACTGTCACTACTAGACGAACTAGTATTTGATGAACTATCAGATGCAACTCCTGTACCTTGGGTCAAGTCCATACTACTTGCTACCTTATATAAATCTGGATCTTTGGATTCTAGAACTTTCACCCACTTTTTGGATAGTTTAGGTCGACCTCTAACAGTCTTGTGCCAAACAACTGGAAAGTTGGTACGACTGCAGAAGTTCTGTGTCACCGCCACTGTGTCGTCAAGGTTTAATACTACATGCCACCAACCACCAGGAACAAATACCGTTTCACCAGGTTTCTGAAGAATTTCCACCTAAAATGAACAATGAATAATAAAGTAATGAGAAACATCTGTTTTTCTATTTATTTAAATATATATCTATATATTTAGATAAATATACTTTTTTATAACTAAAATAATATTTTAAATATGCAAATATGTCATAAAAATATAAAATATGTCTTACAGGTTGATAGTCATTAGGCCATGAGTCCAATTGGGTTTTAGGATATATTAACTTAAACCAAGTTATAGCTTCATCTCTTTGCCTCCCACCCATTGCTCCAGTCACTTTGATCAGTTCTTTGGGAGTTTCAGTCGGGAATAAGCACCATCTTTTGTGACCAAATACTAAGGCATTCCAAGCACTTGTGCCTAATGGATCTATATGGATCCCAGTACCAGACCTCTGGGGCCCCATTACAAACCATCTGTAAGGCGGTCTTCTTTCTTCCCCACAATATTTAAACAAGTCATCTTTAAAATATCTAGGTACCTCATAATCATCCAATAGTTTTTTTCTCCTTGGATGTTCACCAAAACTACTATCAAAAATATAAAGGGGACTGTCATCAGTTGTTGTCCTCATATATTCTACATAATATTTCATTTTCATTTTAACACTATAACCTTCATTGTCTTCGCCACATTTAAATTTTTGGTTCCTATATTTTTTGGCTAATCTATCTTGAGTCCATTTGTGGTTGGCTTTCCAGTTGCTTTGTGTATTTGTTATCACAACAGGCTTATAGATTTTCTCATATTTTTCTATAAATTCTTCGGGACTCACTTCATTAACGTCTATTCTATCAACATTGTCCTTACATTTTATAAAGTCTTCAAAATTACTAGCATACTTTAAAGCTGTCCACTGGTATTTATCAGCCAATTCTGAAATAATATGAAAATGTGTTTATTTACTTGTAGTATTTTATTTTTTAATGGATAACGGATGGCAAACAAGCAAAAGGGCCACCTGATGGTAAGTGGCTACCTTCGCCTATAGACATCTACAACACCAGAGGTGTTTTAAATGCGTTGCCTACCTAAATAATACAGATGGAAGGGGAGGAAAATGTAGTAGTTCGCTATCAGAACCACCATATTCTGGGGAAAGGATGGGGTGGGATAGGGTAACATGAACCTGGCTTACATGACATCGAACCGGAACACATCATTAGATATTTGGCGGTTCGGACGAACCTCCTACCACCAAGCTACTGGGATACCCGACTCTTACGGGACGCTACCCAGCGGCGGAGGGGAATTGTATTCTCACCCCGTCCCCTCACAGGGAGAAGACCGCGGTATTGAAGTATCGCGGTGATTGAAGAGTAATGGATATTTAGCGGCTCGATACAAAAATTAAGATATTTCGAGGTCAATGAAAAGCGAAGCGAAAAGCATCACGCCCGAGATTCTTCTAGAACATTGTAAGTATAGAAATCTACTGTGTTCAATCCGGTGTTCTATATGATGTTAGGTAAAACGTATCAGTAATAAGCGTTAGATTTTTATAATATTGATTGAATAATGCTGATAATTGTGGAAAGAAACGGTAATTAATTATTACATTACATGCTTTAAATGCTCTGAGTCATACCTGGTCGGGCTTTTCTTTTAACTTCCTTTATTCGTTTTTTGGCTTTGTGTGATAATTTATAATCAGAATCCATTTTTTCTTTAGAAAAATATAAAATTTATTGACCTACACTTGCTGATTTTTTGGTTGATTATTCTGTCTGTCATTGACATAGTTTGTATGTGCATCGGATACATTGACGAAATATTTTTTACAAGTGCAAAGTACGGTAATGATGAAATAATTGTATATTTAGTTGAAATTTAAATTATTTCGTTATAAAAAAGTAATAATAATTTGAAGTGATTGTAGTTTCATTATTAGTTAGCTATATTTTGGTTTAAAATCATTAAAAAACACCATTTTACAACCGACAGATAAAATAAGCACATCGATCTTGGGCCTATGACTTCACCAATGACTTTCATATTTTTTAAACAAATTTAATATTAAAGTTTTATTAAAATATATTAAGTAAACATATTAAGTGATTAATACATCTAATACTACTGTTTGTAATATCAAAGTATTTATAAAAAATTTCAAATTCATCCACATTAACGTATACGTGGTATTGCCATGTGCAAAAAGTCATATGGCAATACCACGTATTGCCACGATTAGACTATAAATGCGTTGCACCGAGTTATGGTCTGGCTTTTCAGTCGCGGCAGAGAGAAGAATTCTGGGCTGGCTTTTAGTATAACGTATTATAACCGAAGTAATTTAAATATTTGAATCTTTTTTTCTCAACGGCTGAATGGGCTTATAAAACTTATTAATATTATTTCGATTGTTGCAGGAATAAAAAGTGATTGATTTGACTGTTACACCGAAACAAATTTGAAACGTTCCAGTCTGAAGTGTGTAGCTAGCTCGATATAACTGTCAATCTGGGTGTAGAAATTTATTAGTACTTTTCACCGGTTCTCGTGTGCAATTTACAAATGTGTTAGACTTTTTTTAAACAATTGTTTCTTGCGAAGTAATGTTATATAGTGTATATAGTGCATAAACTTGGTCAAAAATGGAAGAGTGTACTTTAAAAATCCACACCGGGATCAACATCAATATAAAAAGAACAGATGGTAAGTTCAACTATGATTTATATTGTATTATTTAATGTCGTTATGCTATCAAGTTTTGATTAGCTCAACATTTAACAATGTGATGCTTACACATACTTAATTTTTGAACGATTCTCGTGGTCACTGATTGCATGAATTATTATTACTTTTACTTAGTAAACTATTTTATTACAAGAACTGTATTGTATTCTAGTGTTCTTAATAGAATTTATAATATATTAGCTTCAACAATTTTGAATATACATATATATATGTATAGGAAGAAACATTCAGCTTACTTTAACAGTAACAAACCAATGAATGTCTCACAGAATCAAAAACATACATTATTCCCTTTAAATGCATTGTTTCATAACTGTAATAGCCCAGAATATAAATTTAATTTTACTTTTTCCTTACTACATGAGGGTAGTTGAAAAATCAGTTGCAAAAATTGTTAGGGAGTGGCCGTTAGAAAAATAAATTATTATAATAGCGGTCTAAATATATTTATTATAGTAGTGGTGCATAAACTTGTGCAATAAGAGATGTTGGTTTTACAAAAATCCAGGCCGTGATCAACCTCAATATAAAAAGAGGAGATGATTAGTTCAATTATGATTTATATTGTATTATTTAATGTCCATTTACCGGGTCAAGCCACTAAAATCCAACAGGGCATCAAACGCCCTACCCAGTAGGCTTAAGCTCGGGCCGAGCGAAAGCAAAGTCCCCCACTACTACACTACTACTAATTATAGTAGTGGTGCATAGACTTGTGCAGTAATGGATAATTTTTTAGACTTTTCGTTTCCTTTCGTTTCGTTTTGTTATAAAATATTTCAAAAATTGTAAAGAGGTAACTATTATTTTTACATTGCCGCAAAATAATTCAATCTCAGCTTTTTCTAAAAATCCATCTCTCCAACAGGGTTTTTCAGCCCGTGAAATTGAGTGTTGTGAGTTGAGGAGGAAGCAAGATGAGATATCGGTAAATTATCGTCAGAATCAAAATTAGATTCTTTTGATTCTAGAATTATCATTGGTAGCTGTCGCTTTCTGCTCGTCTGGTGATCATCATCTGATAGGTCGTCAAGTTGATTCATCATTATATTAATTATGTATATTACATATATTAGATATGACTATTTAATACAAATTTACAAACATATTTAACTTTTATACATGAATATATAAAATATATATTTTATACATGAATTTTATACATGAAACTCGATCAACAGCTCGTACATTATATTAGAATGAAATAGAATAAAAAAACTTACCTTACCAGTATACTTCAGATATTGCCTTCCCCTTTTATATTTTTTTGAATGGGATAAAATGTAGTTTTGTATTTATTTAATTTTTTTTATATGCGCTATATGCGGGTTACAGCTTGAAGTTATTAAATATATATATATGTATATATGTATATATATATATATGTATATATATATGTATATATATATATATATGTATATATATATATAAAATGGTATATTTTTATTGACATATACAAGATATGTTTAAAAAAACTTTAAAAATAAATAAACTTATACTTATATTGATGTAATAAAGACATAATAAAATATTTGTTATTATAAATCTGATTAAAGTTTTAATAGTATTGTAGTTCTCAGAACTTAAAGTATCTGTTTTAGAATTTGAGCAATGTGAATATATTTTGTGGTTGATTTCCTTATAACTACTTTGGCTTTTTAATCAGAATAGGAAACAGAGTGTCTTAACATTAGATTCCTTCTGCTTACCCTGCTATATGCGGGATACAGTGTGAAGCTATGTATGTATGTATTGTTTTCACATTAAAATTGTTACTACATAATAATCATTTTTACATTTCTTATTTTTATATTTTATATATAATATGTATATAAAATATAAAAACAAGGAAAATGTTTTAATTTTTACTAATAATTCTGTAATTTTTTTCATATGTAAAACAAAGAGCCTTGATAACGTTCTTACATTGGTTGTTCTTATGTTGGCATTACTTCTTTTCACTAAAGTTTATTTATTTGATATTAAAAAAAAATAAGCATATAATTTATTATCTATGAACTATAATTTTTATTAAAAAAATAATTAACTACTTCTATCTGGTTATTAAATTCATTAATTTTGATACTAATATTGTTTATTTTTAATTTGTTTTTCTATACGTTATTGAATTTGTGTAATAAACCAATCCAGCTGCCTAATTTTCAGATCAATCATGTCTTATACTAAATTGTTAAAACATCTTCTTCATTAAAATCTACTAAAAGATCCCGGTCTGTCTAGAACTATCGTTAATTAATTTCTAGTACATATTTTGGAAGCAATAGTAAGATATATTTTTTTAACATGAATTTTTAATGGGTCCCTTTTATCTTTTACTTGGGTCATAAGTCCCATGTGCTGCAACAAGCTCCTCTCTCGGCAAGATGAATCCATGGAATAATAAGAAATTTCTTCTCTTTTATAATATATTCCCATATTAGATTGGAATTCACTATATATTTAGCTAACTTATTGAATTTTATTATATATATTTCAATTTAATAGTGTCGTTTTCGACGAGGACGGTGCGTGGCCTTGTGTTGACCGCCCATATAAGGTTTGGGTTGCGCGTGCGTCGCCGCCTTATATATTTAATCGTATATAACATGAACCGTAATGCATTGGTTACAAGTTGGGTGAAAACTACTTGACTAAAGTTAATATTTAAATTAAATTCTCTTATAGCTTTACGCTGTATCCCGAATATACCATAGCAGGGTAGGTAGAGGGAACCTAGAACATAGTGTAAAGACACTCCGTTCTATTAACATTACCGTTCTCCACTTTCCGCAGAATTGAGGCATTGTTTGCTGTGTCGGAACTCAATGCCGCGCATTGCCTTGGTACCAGAGCGAGATCCTTATAAAATTGGTACCAATATTTAACAAATTCAAGCTTCTTCCCATATTGCAAAACGTAGTGTCCAAGACACCGAATTGCTTGCGAATACATTGCTTGCGAAAACATGGCTCGCGAAAACATTGCTTGCGAAAATATTGCTTGTTAAGTGACAGAACTCAACGCCGTGCATTTGCCGGAGCAAAGAATAAATCAAAGAAAATAATTTTAAGGGATTGAACCTGAAACCAATCGTGTTTAGTCTGATGCACCACTGCGTTCTTTTTCATATCCAATTTTATTCATTTATTAAAACCCCATCCCGATGCGACCTTGATGGTGCACGTTATTATCTCGCGCATCGCCGTCTATATTGACAGCTTCCTGCGGCGAGTATAGTGAGGAAAACTTGGATAAAGCAAATATTATGCTTTCAGTGGATGTTTATATAAGCAGATAATCGTTACAAGTGAGATACTGTACTGGTTAATGATATGTATTCATATTTTTTTTTAATTTTAGTTAAAAATAGCTTACAATCTAATACAATTAATCTAATAAAATACCACCTAAAGGTAACCATGGCATGCAAAAACATATTTAAAAGAAAAGAAAAAGAAATATATGTACAATATATGGTTACTAAATAAACCAAAGTAAAAATTATAGTGCATTGAAGACAAATATTGTGAGAATTGAATCAAAAAAGATAACTCTTTATAATTGTGGTAAAATCAGAAGGTATACAAAGAAAAACAGTTTTAATAAAACAATAATAGACTTATTGCTCTTCTAAATGCAGTTAGGGACATATTAAAAATGTTGTATTATTTTTGTAATATTCTATTTTGTTATTCTAGAACTTTAATAATTTTAATTAAGATGTAAGATTGTTACGAATAACTCATTAACTACTCAATTCTAGTATCAATCAATCGAATTGAGTACTTCCTTTTGTTGAAGGTGCATAAAAATCGGAGTTATATTTATTTTAAGGAAGTTTGTTCATTAGATAATGCTCATATTACGTACTAGATGAATATACACTCGTCATAGAATATTATCGGTTTATTTGATAGCGATAATTTTGTTTTGAATGGTGAAGTTCCGGTTTAAAAATATTGATAGAATAGTAATTAGAACCACATGCGATGATGCATTTGCGGCGTTGAGTTCCGTCAACACAGTGTCTTGCGTTTAGATTTGAGCTTGTCTAGGTCTAGTTTGCTATGCGAAGAATATAAAGCTGCAATTTGAAATTTTTCTTTTATACAAATGTTATGTATAAGTTACGCAACCACGTTATGTTTAATGCCTATAGTGGCGCAGAGGCACAAGCGTGCGACTGTAAACGCGACAGGTTGGGGGTTCGATTCCCACTCCAGGAAATGGCATTCTTCATTTCCTGGTTTTGGTAACGAGGCAAAAGCGCGGCGTTGAGTTCCGCCAATTCGGCGGAAAGTGGGGAACGGAATTGTTGAAAGAGAATGTAGTGTCTTAACACTAGGTTCTCTGGTTCCCTCTGCCTACCCCGCTACATGCGGGATACAACGTGAAGTTGAAAAAAAAAAAGAAATAATTTAAAAATTTGAATGAAAGTTCATATAATATAATTTGTTTGCTTTTATAATTTGTGTTCTATTACATATATTTTTGTGCCAGGCGTGAATAAGTTTATAAGTCAAGTAAAGCGTTACTTGATAAGTCTCAAATTCGTAAATCATATTTTCAGGTAAATAATATTTGAATAGCTTTAACGTAGAATTTAAACTTAAAATGCCTGTCATGAAAAGTAAGCATGTGGATTTGTCAACTTATTCACGCCTAAAACGGATATCAAGTACAAAGGGGACGATAGAAAGTGAACAGTAAATATGTAAGGAAGTAAATAATTTACAATTAACTAAGTGGCTGGTAGCAGTATGTTAGATTAATTCACCGACACTACTATAGTGCCCTCTTACGGCATTCTTGACCTATATAAATATGACTTTGGTATCCTTTTCTGGCAATAGTCCATTGGAAACGTTGTAGAATATCACGTCATTTTGTATTTTATACAGTGTTTCCGGTTATCGATTTTTGCTTATAGTTCTTAGCTTATCTTTTACTTATTTTATTATGTAACATTTTCACCGATTTTGTATTTCTATGTTTTACATACATACAAACACACATAGCTTCACACTGTATACCGCATATAGCAGGGTAGGCAGAGGGAACTTGGTGTTAAGACACTCCGTTCTCCACTTTCCGCCGAGTTGAGGCATTATTTTATTTTTTAAACGATTGAAAAAGAATTTTATGTAAGTAATATACAAAATTTAAATTGCTTCTTCTGTAATTATGATTTTTTTTTAACTTCACGCTGTATCCCGCATATAGCGGGGTAGGCAGAGGGAACCTGAGAACCGACGTGTTAAGACACTCCGTTCTCTTACAACAATACCGTTCCCCACTTTCCGCCAAATTGAGGCATTGCATGTTGAGTGGCGGAACTCAACGCCGCGCTTTGCCTTGTTACCAAACCCTTGTTGTAATTAAGTACATTGATAATTATAATTTTTAATCAATAACCCTTTTTCTGTTGTGTATGTAAATATCATAGAGAAACATTGTCTATTTTCATAATATCTTTTTGCGTTATCGTCCACACTGAGACAATGAACAATTTGAAATCAAAGTAAAAACAAATTATTAAGCAAAATATATTCTACCCACAAATACTATTAAGATGTTAATATCTGAAAGCTAATGATTATTATGAATTTATTATAAAATTATATTTTAAAAAAGCAACTGTTAACCTTCTCGCCGGCTCTTATCAGCAGAACTGTCTTTCGAGCTGATGGTAGCGTACTTTGGGACTGACAATACTGACATTTTTTGTTTATTGACATATTCAGAATATATTAACCTATGTTAATAAAGAATATTTTGATTTTGATCATTCTTTCAACTGGGATTCGAACCCACTTCATGTGCAGTCAAATAATCACTAACTATGCCACGATAACACACAAAAGTAATGTTTCTTTTCATTTGTTTTATGATGACGTGCATTTTTATACTGTGTTTAATATTTATATTGTACTAGCATTCCGCCCGCGGCTTCGCCTGCGTGAAATTCGGTTATATCGCGCGATATGATAAGGAGTATCCTATAGTCTTTCCCAAGGTCTAGGCTATTTGTCAAAATTGGTTAAGTGGTTTTTGTGGTGAAGTTGTAAACAGTTAAACAATCTTACATGATTTTATGTTTGACAATAAGGAAGATCCATACAAACTTTCATTCCCTATTTCAACCCCCTCTATCATTTTTTTCGTTAAAAAGTATCCTATGTCCTTTCCCAAGTTTAGTTCTATCTTCATACCGAATTTTATCAAAATCGGTTCAGTGGTTTAAGCGTGAAAGCGTAACAGACAAACAGACAGACAGAGTTACTTTCGCATTTATAACATTAGTAAGGATTGTGTTCCGTCAGTAAAAAGGCAATTCGTCGCAATTTGACGAGATTATTACTGTTTCCAAAGTTATTATTTCGGCGTAAATAATTTGTTAGAACGATATCACGTAATTAAGATGGTATCAACGCCACTTCCTTATAAGCTACATTACAAAGTTACCTCGCTGTCGCCTACGATGTTTACCAAGGTTTCGTCGTCGATTTGAATTATCTATGGTTTAGAAATTTAGAAATTTGTCTTTTAGTGCGTAGATACCATGTAATCAGGGAAATCATAGAGAACCTACAGTTAAGACACTTCGCTGTTTTTCTTCCAAATTCGAGGCACTGACACTAATCATTCCCCCGAGCGAGATCGAACCCACGACCTATGGCGTGTACAGTC
Source organism: Philaethria dido (assembly GCA_033558755.1). NCBI lineage: Eukaryota > Metazoa > Arthropoda > Insecta > Lepidoptera > Nymphalidae > Philaethria > Philaethria dido. The sequence goes on from JAKGSA010000142.1 coordinate 249,026, forward strand.
AGTCGCTGCGAAATAATGACCTCAAATTCAATATGCCTCAATATTATGAATAATATAATAACTATATTTAATAACAACTTTTGACATATATTAATAAATATTTAAACGTTTGTAGGCATTATAATTTATGTATTGTTTTCCGCTATACAATTCGTAGAAAAACACTATTTGTTGTTTCCACACTTGAATGCAGATTGAGTGCAGAAACAACGTAATACCGGTTTTTAAAATTTTACAGGAGAGAGAAAAAAGTGTATATCTTTCCTACCTAACTTCACTTCACGCTGTATCCCGCATATAGCAGGGTAGACAGAAGGAACCTGAGAACCTAGTGTTAAGACACTCCGTTCTCTTTCAACAAATCCGTTCCCCACTTTCCGCCAGATTGAGGAATTGCGTGTTGAGCGGCGGAACTCAACGCCGCGCCTTGCCTTTTTACCAAACCCAGAAAATGAAAATACTTCATTTCCTGGAGTGGGAATCGAACCCACAACCTGTCGCTTTACAGTCGCACACTTGTGCCGCTATCTAAGCTAGTTTAAATCGATTACGAATTTTTGCATATATTGTGACTTACGTTGCTTCTGCACTCACCGATTCACTTGCATTAAATATCAGTTTTTATGGACAATACACGCGCGATACAAAGTAATACACTTTTATCTATCTGTCGTGATATGAAACGTAATGTAATCAAGCATAAAGACAATGTAAGGCGGTTTAGTTTATAATTAATTTTTAATTTCAACCGTATCCCGCACATAGCAGGTAGGCGGAGGGAACCTCAGAACCTAGTGTTAAGACACTCCGTTCTCTTTAGAATTCCGTTACCCACTTTAAGCCGTTTTGTAAAAAAAAATAAGTTAAAACTGTACTTTTAACTTTAAAATTGTCTTTGTTTTAAGAGATAACAAGTCAGGCAATACAGTAACTTTATTATATATATATATATAT
>JAKGSA010000142.1:250081-261529 GCA_033558755.1 Philaethria dido
TATATGTATGTATGTATGATAAGTTTAAAATTGTAGACCATGTGTTAATCTCATATATAAGCTATATTATTATAAAGTTTCACCGAGATTCGTTCAGTAGTTTTTACGTAAAAGAATACCAAACATCCATCCATACATTTTTTTTAATTCCAAAAGTTTATGAGTTAATGGCATAACTCATAAAAAGCCACAGCGACAGATGAGACTCAAATCTTAAGATAACAAGGCCACAAATATGACCCTCTCGCGTTTTAAACAGTAGGTATAAAGAAGGCAAGCGATAATGGCCAACAAACAAGTGGCTAGGTATGTACGTCCGACTGGTCGTGACTCGTGAGTCACCGGTGAGCGGGTTCCCTCGAACACGAGTTTGGAACGGGGTTATTGTTGATTTGTATTCTGCGGTGGTTTTTTTTGTAGTTAGAAGCCTGTTTGGCGCAGTGGAAAAGTGTTTGATTGTAAATGATATTGGTTTTGACTTTTGGATTCGATTCCCACTCGGAGTAATGATCATTTTTTTTTTATTTTTTTTTTTTATAAGTTCACGCTGTATCCCGCATATAGCAGGGTAGGCAGAGGGAACCAGAGAACCTAGTGTTAAGACACTCCATTCTCTTTCAACAATTCCGTTCCCCACTTTCCGCCGAATATGATTATATTAAAATTATTATCTCTTCGCTATGGTAGGACAAAGCGCGGTGTTGAGTTCGGCTTCTTAATAAACAATGTCTCGAATTTTACATTTTAGTTTTCAATATATGTTTCTCTTGCTTAAACAATTATTAGTAAGGCGTAGGGTAAAATAGTTCGAAAAATACCATAAAATATTATAATATATGACATGTGAATGGTAGATAGAAATTAGCATAAAGTTGTATGATTAGAATACGTATTATAAAATATATATCATTTTCAAAACTGAAAGCAAAAGAAGTGTGAAGCTAATTTTTTTTTTTATAACTTCACGCTGTATCCCACATATAGCAGGTTAGGCAGAGGAAACCTGAGAACCTAGTGTTAAGACACTCCATTCTCTTTCAACAATTCCGTTCCCCACTTTCCGCCAAATTGAGGTATTGCGTGTTGAGTGGCGGAACTCAACGCCGCGCTTTGCCTTATTACCAAACCCAGGAAATGAAAATACTAACATTTCCTGGAGTGGGAATCGAACCCACAACCTGTCGCGTTTACAGTCTCACGTTTGTGCCTCTGCGTCACGACAGACGCAGGGTAATTTTTATTCAGAAAATAATTTAAATATAACTCCCTATTAAGAATCGAATGCACTACCATCGCGTTTACAGTCACGCTGTCACAGAGCACCACAATGGGTGATAAGTTTAATTTTTTTGTTCATATCGTAATATAGGTATGCCTCTTTCAAACCTCTTCACCAGTTATATAGGAGAAAGGCCGATAAGCCTGTCAGAGTTAGCAGACCGGCATTGTGTCATTTCATTTCAACCGTCTCGGATTGTGTGACTTGTTAGCTTAATGTCTATAACCATTATCTCGCAAAACGGCCACAGTTGAGCTCCCTTACAGAGATTGTCGTCTGGATAGTTTCTTCTTATTGTTATATGTATTCTTGTTTGAGTTATAATAGATTGTTAACTTTTTGTACTATCTTATTTTAAGGTATTTCGATAAGCAATGCGAATAACACTCGGGGAAATGATTATTACAAGTTATTTTCGTTTTTTTGCTATGATAAAACAAAATCGGTGTTAAGATCCGCAGCTTATTACGCAATGTATCTAATTTGGACGGAAATCCGCCAACTGTGTGTTTTGACATTTCGTTCTTGGCCATACTTATAGCAAAAAAGTTTAGTTCTTCACTTAGCAATATAAAAATTGAATATAGGAACACATTTTTTTCTATTTTTCTACAAAAAGTAGCTTAAAGCGCAAAACCAAGACAGCAACATTCTCATTGTGTTATAACAACCAATCTACGAGATAATAGTATGGATATAAAACAACTCGCTCACAGCGTGACTGTAAAAATGAAAGCTAGAACACCTCTTGCTATCGTTTTCTTGTGTACCCAAAGAAATACTTAAACGGTATTGCTTGTAATGTTAAATTGAAATATGTTTTTGTTCGTCTTTATTTATTATAGACCATTGATTCGTTAAAAACTTAAGTAGAGACCGTCGTGGCGCAGTGGGCAGCGTTTGACTGTAACGATTGGTTGTCGGTTCGATCCTCGCTTGGGGGATTTTTACGCCTATCGCCTGTTGTGGCGTGCAATTGTAAGCGCACTCACTCCAGGAAATGTGAAAGCTTAGTATTGTCATTTCCTGGGTTTGGTAACTAGGTAAAGCGCGGCGTTGAGTTCCGCCACTCAGCTAGCAATGCCTCAATTCGGCGGAAAGTGGGGAACGGAGTGTCTTAACACTACGTCCATATAAAATATAGCGTGAAATTGAAAAGAAAAAAAATGTTTTTCGCTAAAGAAATTCGTTCGTTCTTTAGCATAGAATTCTACGGAGACATTAAAGTCGAGTCGACTTTAGATTTATTTTCCACAGAAGGTCGTACAGAAATCGTAGTTCCAACAGTTTCACCGCAGTGGAAATCTAATTTTATACACTTTGTACATCCAGTCGTAGCTTTTGCATAAAGCTTTTTAAGTTTCACTTTGGTTAGAAATAATATTTCTTTTGACAAGTAGCGCGTGATATTAATAATGTATGAATTTTAAGTTATTTTAATTTGAATCTGACGTATAATTTAAATTTAACATTTTCTGTAGTCGTCTGAATTTTTTTATTTAATACTCGATGGTCATTGTTATATTATGACTAAATTACATAAAATCTTAGTAAATCGTAGCCATTTATATTCCGTCGTGTAAGCTATGTTATTGTTAAATTTTATCTAGATACGTTCAGCAGTTTTTACGTGAAAGAATAACCGACTTTCGCATTTAAAATGGTTATTATGCCAAAAATATTCAACATCTGCATATATATGACTAGTATAGACAATTTTCTATTTAAGGAATATTGTGTAGGTATAGTAAAACTTCCTTATTTGATTTTAATAATCGTCATATTATTGTGAAAGCGTGTAAGCCCCAAATGTACAAAGTACCCTTGCGTCAACTGAGTCTAAACTGGTAGGTAACCTTTGCTGCTACAGCGTGGGTGACGATCATGAGGCTATCGAACATATCTAATTGATTGCAATAACCTTATATTTAGAAATTATTTGTATATTATTATTTTCAAATTTTAGTTAATAATGGTAAATTAGTATTTGCCTTCGTGGCACAGTAGGTTTGACTGTAAACGCGGTCGGTTGTGGATTCGATCCTAACTTGAGAAATATCTTGTTTTCAATTCCCACTCTGGTCACATCAAGTGACTTCATTTCCTGGATTTCATAACAAAGCAAAGCACGGCGTTGAGTTCCGCCACTCAGCATTGCCTCAATTCGGCGGAAAGTGGGGAACGGAGTGTCTTAACACTAAGTTCTCTCTGCCTACCCTGCTGTATGCGGGATACAGCGTGAAGCTAAAAAAAATCAAGTGCGTCGTTGAATTTCGCCCATCACCACGTATTATCTTTATTTTGGCTGGAAAGTAGAGAACAGAGTGTCTTAACACTAGATCCTATCTGCTAGAGTGAAGCTGCTTTAGCAAGTGTTTTATATAGGAAAAACTACAGTTAATCTATGTTCTTTTTTTATCGACCATTGTACTAGAAATTATTGTAACAACTCCATTCTGTATACCAGAGGGTTTTTGTCAAAATAAACATACAATAAAAAGGCGCAGTTTAAAATTCGGTAACTTTAGAAAGTTTTGTATAAAATTCACTTTTTGAAGCCAAAGTTCTTTATACTCGTATATTCAATTATGGATCGTGTTGAATAAACTTTGCCTTACAAACACTATTGATCCGTGTGTATCTGCAGTGTTTGGCAATATGTTGGAACTTGGACTAGGGACTTTCGATTTTATGTATGATATCACGCGAGTAGGAGTTAAGAATTAAAGCAAGCTTATATTAAATGTTATTTGTAGGTTATTAATCAAATTTAGTTTATGTTTATGTTTATTTACTAAAGTCTATTTCCTTTATTTGAGATATACTATTAATATTTTTTTATTACAATGACTCTCACGCAAAAACTACTGTACTGATTTTGATGAAACTTTACAATAATATAGCTTATACGTTAGAGTAACATATAAATTATATTGAGATTTTGTTCACTTTGGCCATAACACAATGATCTATATCTTTTATATATGACAAAAGTTTCAGGGTACAATTTTTGAAAGTAGTACCTTCATTGCCAGCGCTTTCTAGCTGTCGTTGTACTTTTACAATGTAATCAATAGATATAGGGAAACTAGGCTGTAGTTCGTGTAATGATCTGCAACTAGATTGTGTGTCCCTAATATTTGGCCTGCTTTCCTTTCTACTAGATACGTTGTATGTAATCGATAATTCCTAATGTCATTTTGTAATTATATTTTCATGGATCGTTTTTGTAGGTACCTTAATTGTATACTGTGGTTGTGGGTTTGAATCCCAATTCAAGACTATTTTTATGCATAATATGTGTACCAGATTAGGATACCATCTGTACAGAAGTTGTTCGTCGCTCAATATTACTATGCACACTAAAAAGAAAAATGTATATCAATATAATATTATATTAGAAAAAATTGTACACAAAATTCAAAAACCTATATAGAAATATTTTTCTTAATTATTACCTCTTCAAATAATTAATATTTATTTGACGAGGTTAATTTAAAATCAAAAAAGCCAAAAAATCATCAAAAGCACTAGCTATTATATATAAAATCATTAAAATTGGTTCATCCAGTAAAAAGTTATGATGATAATGAGTAACGCATTAACTTTATACTTCATATATAAAAAATCAATACGAGAACTTCGTTTTTTTGAAGTCAGTTAAAAAAGTCAAACTTATGTACATATATAGAAAATTATGAAGAGGAAACAAGTAAAATGCTTGTTAATTTCATCTCTTAGAAATATCGTTATTTAAGAGGCAGGCAGATTCATATCAGTTCATCGGCTCAAATCGTTGCCTCAATTGTGCAGTTTGCGATGCCAATTATCGCATTCAGTTGAATCACTATACGTCTCGTTAACTTTCCTTTGCTTACTTTGTATTGGTTAAGTACAAGTAGGTACTTAGTAGTTCATTTACATTTAATAATGTACTTTGAAATTGTCTTTTTTTTTAATACATTTTTTTTTCTCTTTACGCCTTGCCTTTGTTTTGATAATGAAACAGAGGGAACCTCTGAGAGTGTCAAGACAATTCATTTTTAAATTTATATATTTAATATACTGAACTCATTTGGTGACAAGGCAAAGCGCGGCGTTGAGTTCCGCCACTCAACACGCAATGCCTCAATTTGGCGGAAAGTGGGGAGCGGAATTGTTGTAAGAGAACGGAGTGTCTTAACACTGGTTCTCAGGTTCCCTCTGCCTACCATGCTATATGTGGGATACAGCGTGAAGTTAAAAAAAATATACTGAACATAATATACGTATAAGGTAAAAATCTCGACCTGTATTTACATTTTTTTTAAATTTTAATAGCCATTACGATTACTATATCTGTAGGATGAATAATTTATTTAAATAATATAAATACAGAATAGAGAATATAAATACAGATATAAAGTAAATACAGATATAAAGTACAGAATTTACAAATATAAATTAAACTTTAAAATATCCCCCCTGAATTTTCAAGTTGTCTACTTATTCACGCTTGATACACATATATAAGTATAATAATGCTTGCAAAACAATTCAGCAAAATATTTGGTCGTTCTAAATCTTACATAACTCTATCTAGGCTGCCACTGGAGGGTTTTGCAAAGCTTGTCCGTAGGAGGGCCGTGGGTGGCAGTTCCGCGTGATGTCATCGTCGCCCTCTCGGACCGAGTTGAGGCTTGAAGCTGTCTTTAAATAAGCGACCTCGAGATACTCTTCATGTATTACTTGAGATTTTTTTCTCTTTGGCCAATCGGTGGCACGTTAAGGCCTATATTCGATGTATGAGATGTTTTTAAAAATAGTTTTGGTTATGTGTTAATCTGTTTTTTTTTCTTAGGTAGATAGTAAGGCTTGTTAAGTAAGAGAAGTACATACATACCTCGCTAGGGATAAAGCGTGGAGTAAGCAAGTACTATTTACACGTTATAAAATTTAAATTGGTATTTCTTCGACACGAAGAAATGTACGAGTATTTTTACGATCAAAACGTCATAATAAAATAGTAGATCGTTAGAGAGCTCCAATACTGAGGTTTACTTTTTTAAGTGGCATATAAGTACTTTGCCCGTGACATATGATTGGATTATTATGTGCAAGTACGACGGCACTATGCATTTTATAGCGGAGTTAGGTTTATTTCGTGCACACTCGTCTACCGAATAAATTGCGGAAACGAACAAAAGAAATTATTTGACGTGCAGCTGAAATGCTATGATGCGTTGTGCAATCGGGTGCATTTGGATATAGTTTAATACACGTGAAGTCTGTCGTGGCGCAGCACAAGCGTGCGACTGTAAACGCGACAGGTTGTGGGTTCGATTCCCAGTCCAGGAAATGTAAAATTTAGTATTTTCATTTCTTGGGTTTGGTAACAAGGCAAAGCGCGGCGTTGAGTTCCGCCACTCAACACGCAATGCCTCAAAACTTTCAAAACAAAATATTTTTTGATATATATTTAATCAGTTTCTATATCTCTTTTTATATATTATAATATTTAAATAGTTTCTTTGGATTAGCTTAAAAATGTTTAATGACACATTTAAAAAATTGGGACAAACAATTACTAAATTATAAAAGTTGTAATAAAGCGGAATGTTACCGTATAGCTTAGTAGATTTATCTCTTCCACAACATTCAAGTCGGGGGTTCAAATCTTGCTATATTTAATGTTATTGTATGGAATTTTATAATACATCGAATATTTTAATTACTCAAATATTGATTTTCTAAAAAAAATACTATATTATATAATATTAAATCAAAGTAGACTAGATTTTTCGGGTAATAACACAAAAACAAAGGTGCGTGCAGATGAAATGCGGTATTAACTGTCCCTAGACATGATATCGACTTACGAGCGCACTTTCACATCAGCTATCTAGGTTTCCTGATATATCCACTATTGTAACACTATATTATGTTTATGTCTGTTAGTTTGTGCTGGTGTGATAACCGCAGATGTTTATATCTAAAATTTTACTCACTTTCATTTTTTTAAACATTAATTTTTTACTTAAAGAAGACACTTGAAGAAGTAGGTTATCAATTGGACTATATTTTTTGTGTGTTACTGCAATTTTTTTTACTGGGTAAACCAATTTTAACGGTTCTTTTATTATATGATGGATACTCCTTCTGATGTGGTCCGTGGTGGTTAGTTAAGATCTGACTAGTAGTTTTTGAGTTATACGAAACTTTTTTTTTTTTTTTTTATGCATTTTCTTTAAAGTCGATTTTCTTTTTTTTTTTTGTTAAAGTCGTATTTATCTAAAAAGTATTTATTGAAAGTTTGATTCTATTCGTTCGTGTCTCACATATATGTGCATTGTAACAGTATGGTTTTTATAGTTTTTATTAGCAATTGACTGTTCGAAGAAGCTTAATGTTGAAATAGTTAATTTATTCATTCAAATATACTATTTTTTTTCCGTATTCAGAATTAACAAAGAGAATGTAAGGATAGAGAGAATCTTATTTCATTCTCCACTTTATGCCGACTTAAAAAATTACTACAAATTAATCAGCGTATTAAATATTTTTTCTTAAATATATGAAAAAAAAATATTAAAATACAATTTACCAGATAACTCTGTAAATCCAGCAAAGGATTTATGCTCTAGTTGAAACTGGTATTTTAATTTATGTGCAATGATTAACTTCGAGCCATAAATATATTCTATCTTGCCATCAATCTACTTGCCGACCTTGTGTTGCGATATCTTTGGATTCGCTAACGCTGAACTATGTGTTGTTTTAATTGTTTATATGTTGTCTAGAGAAAGAGTATGTATGAATTTTTTAAAGAGAATGGAGTGTCTTAACATTAGGTTCTATGGTTCCCTCTGCCTACCCTGCTATATGCGGGATACAGCGTGAAGTTTTTTGTTGGAAAAATTCGTTGGTGAGGCCCTTTTAGCGCAGTCTTTGGCAATTCAGTCGGAAATAGGAGAACGGAGTGTCTTCACACTATGAGTTCTTTGTCCATGCTATACGGGATATAGCATGAAGCTAAAAAAAGTTTTATTAATTTTTTTTTTAAGTATTAAACAATGGTGAGTCTAGGTGGATTATTTTTTGTTACATAGTGGGAGGAGGGTTAAAATTCGTTTGACATGATTAATGAACTGCACCTAATTGGTTTTTAGCGTCGCTTTTACATAATAATGTAATAGTGATTCATGCGGTTTTCCCTCTTTTAAGTACAATTAAGGTACAGTTATTAATTAAAAATTAAAAACATACATACATACATAGCTTCACGCTGTATCCCGCATATAGCAGGGTAGGCAGAGGGAACCTAGTGTTAAGACACTCCGTTCCCCACCTTCCGCCGAATTGAGGCATTGCGTGCTGAGTGGCGGAACTCAACGCCGCACTTTTGCCTTGTGACCAAACCCAGGAAATTAAAAATTCCATTTCCTGGAGTGGGAATCGAACCCAAATAAAAATTAATAATTTAAAAATTAATTGCTATTTAATATTTTATTATGACCATATTTTAAAATTATACTTTATTCTATATAACATTTCTTTTGTTATTAGTAAAATAGCAAATACCGCATAGTTTGGTGATAACTAACCCCGCCCGCGAGGTTGCTATGATCACCGAACGCGAACTGATTTATTTAAATGAGTAAAAAATAATCTTTTATGAAGTGCTAAGTTACAATGTACGGGTGCACAGTACAACTACATAAATTCTATACTATATCAGTCTTCCCTACAGAAGTATGCGTTTGTATTTTCGCTACATAGAGGTCGCTTTTTTCGTCATATAGTTTATAATCAGTACAATTCTAAAGAAGTTCATTTACCTTTTATAATTATGCTTAAAAAATAGCACAGTCGAGCATCGAACTTGCAACACCTCGATCATATAAGGATCGCTGATGCGGCTAGTCTTGCATAAGCACGGCCTAGATACATCAGCGATTATAAAACGGCTTCGCAGGTTTAAATAAGTTGACCTAATTCTGTAACTGGATTTTAGAGTTGCCCCATTTTAATTACTATCACGTGATGTTTAAATTATTAATTTTTAGTTTGAAATTAATATGTGTTTGAGGCCATCGTGGCGCAGTGGGATAAATTGGTTGGAAATACGATTGGTTATGCGTTCGATCCTTTTTCGGGAGAAATGATTACTTTTGAATTTGGTTCTGGTAAGAAAATACTTAAATTCTTTTTAAATGCAAGAAATTGCGTAAAGCTTTTTTATTATGTTTTGAGTCCGTAACAGATATATACTTACTTTACATACTTTCTTCAATAATTTAGTATATTTTATAAAGAACTAATTAATAACTAACTTATTACAAGTTACTTTGTTTTTCAACTTCGATTCAAGCATTGCTAGTTAAGTAGCAGAACTCGATACTTGTCAATATGACAAAAAAATATGCATTTCCGATTTGTTAACTTATTCACGCGTATTGGAACCCAAAATAATGAATGCGCCTGAACTGCGTTTCATAACTTATCCACGTGTTTATTAATTAAAGTGTTTATATATCAAGTAGTATTGAATTATTTAACGCCTGTCGTGGCGCAGAGGCACAAGCGTGCGACTGTAAACGCGACAGGTTGTGGGTTCGATTCCCACTCCAGGTAATGTAAAATTTAGTATTTTCATTTCTTGGGTTTGGTAACAAGGGTTGAGATCCGCCACTCAACACGCAATGCCTCAATTCGGCGGAAAGTGGGGAATGGAATTGTTGAAAGAGAATGGAGTGTCTTAACACTAGGTTCTCTGGTTCCCTCTGCCTACCCCGCTTCATGCGGGATACAGCGTGAAGTTGAGAAAAAAAAATATTTATTATTCATATAATTCTAAATATCTATGTGTATGATATGAGTGGGTACTAAGTAATCGTGTTGCAAATGCAATATGTTGCGATTCGAGTATGCGTTTCGTGGGTGGTAGTCTAGCCGTGTACTCGTACATATTGTTATGACTCACGACACCGTATTCCTATTATAATGATGTTTTATATAATAGATAGATTGTAAATTGTGTTTGAGATATATTTGTAGAAAGTTCTTAATGTATTTATAAAAACTAGTGTCCTCGTTGACGCGTTAACAACGCGTTGTCTTTAATGCTTATGTCACTTTATGTAAATGTGTTCGTTCGTTCGTTCTGTTCTGCTATGCACTTTCCGCCGGATTGAAGCATTGTGTGCTGAGTGGCGGAACTCAACGCCGCGCTTTGCCTTGTTACCAGACCCAGGAAATGAAAATACTAGATATTATTTCATTTTCTGGAGTGGGAATCAAATCGACAACCTGTCGCGTTTACAGTCGCATGTTTGTGCTCCTCTTCTCTACGACAGGCGTTATTTATTATTAATATATTTCTTTCTTTTTTTTTCTTTAGCTTCACGCTATATCCCGCATTTAGCAGGATATAGAGGGAACTAGAGAACCTAGTGTTAAAACACTCCTTTTTCTTTTATATTAATATATTTAAAAGCATTTATATTTTAATTCAAAACTATATAGTGAAGTTTAAATAATTTTTTTTGATAATCTCGTACAATGCCGAACAGTGGTTCGTGGCGGAAATCCACAATGAGCATAAAAGGGAACGAATTAGCTTTCTACGGCTTCTATATCTCCTACACTCTATTACTCATGCATTAGGTTGCAATGCTACGCTGGGGGTATTATTAACGTATGTAGGTACTTTTTAATAAAACATAAAATTCAATAAATATATATAGTTTCGCCACGCGGAAAGTGAGGAACGGAGTGTCTTAACACTAGGTCCTCAGGTTCCCTCTTCCTACCCTGCTATACATATGCGGTATACAGCGTGTAGCTAAAAAAAAAGATTTTTGATTTTTGGGTTTTTTTTTGCTTTCTTAACATACGTCTCAATGTCAAAATAAAATTAGCTAAATGATTCAACTTTAGGCTCTCTATGAGACGCAAAAGAGTTGTTAAAAATATAATTACATATTTATTCAATTTTATTAGGAATTTCTGTTTGGTGGTAGGAGGTTCGTCCTCCGTCTGGCTCGCGACCACTATCATGTCAAAGACGAACCGCCAAATATCTTATGATGTGTTCCGGTTCGATGGCATGTAAGCCAGGTTTTCCCCTTTCCCACCCATCCTTTCCCCAAAATGTAGTAGTCCGCTATCGGAACCACCACATTTTGGGG
>JAKGSA010000142.1:262533-350107 GCA_033558755.1 Philaethria dido
ATGTTGATAAAAATTGAAATATAAAGAATGTATAATTAGGTAATTGAATACAGCACTCATCTAAGTATGCCACGGTCGTCTCGCGAAATTGCGAACGCTGAACAAGTATTTTATAAAGAATTTTACATTTCCTTAAATTGTACTAATGAGATCTGCTTAATATACCTGCTTGTTGAAGAGACTTTCTTGAATCACGCCAATTTTTGTGACCGCTCATGTATATATGAATCGGTTAGATATTTATAGTATAATTTAGTTTATAATTTTGTACCGAAAAGCCATCGTGGTTCAGTGACAATGTCTAACGGTAAAAACGATAGGTTATGGGTTCATCTACAGTTAGGAGAACGATTGTTTAATTATTATTTTTATTCTTCCTTGCTGGTAAAACAAAGTGCGACGTTAGGTTCCGCCACTCAACCACGCGATGTCGTGATTTCAAGAACGGAGTGTCTTGACTGTAGATTCTCTCTGACTACCCTGTTGTGAAGTGGTTAGGCGGTTTTAGCTATTTTTACCGTATCCTTATTGCTTTACCAATCACACCAAATGGTCGAGTTAGGTAACACCCGAGGCATTAACATGTTATCTGAGAAAGCTGCCCTGCCATTTCACGAGCGTAACCTTTGATTTCGATGAATAGTGCTCAACGATCTTTTTATGTCTGTTTTATGACCCGTATAAAAGATTGAAAAGCGCTTTTAAATTTCCACAAATTAAAATGTAATGAATGTTTAATAAAGATAAGATTTTCTTAATTACGCCTGTCGTGGCGCACAGGCACAAGCGTGCGACTGTAAACACGACAGGTTGTGGGTTCGATTCGCACTCCAGGAAATGTTAGTATTTTCATTTCCTGGGTTTGGTAACAAGGCAAAGTGTGGCGTTGAGTTCCGCCACTCAACACGCAATGCCTCAATTTGGCGAAAAGTGGGGAACGGAATTTTTGTAAGAGAACGGACTGTCTTCACACTAGGTTCTCAGGTTCCCTCTGCCTACACCCTGCTATATGTGGGATACAGCGTGAAGTTAAAAAATAAAAAGAAAATTTTCTTAATTATATTGATTTAAATGTTCGGCCAATTTGGGTAGAATATGATAATAACCTAAAATCTTTATGAATAGAGGCTTATGTGTTATTTTCGCGTATAAGCTATATAATCAAAAAGCTTTATTTTTTTAAGCTCCACACTGTATTTCGCATATAGCAGGGTAGGCAGAGGGAACCTGAGAACCTAGTGTTAGGACACTCCGTTAACTTGAGCCGTTTAGTAGTTTTTCCGTGAAAGAGTAACAAACATCTATTTTCATCCGTCCTCATAAACTTTCGCTTTTATAATGTTACAAGGATATTTATAGTAATTTAAATAATTACTATAAGAAAATAATTACAATACGTTAGTTTAGTTTTCCTTGTTCACCTCACTTCCTACTAGTAGTGCCTAGTTATAAGAGTAGAACTCTTATGGTGCAAATGTATGTAATTACGGCATGACTACTTGTCTTATGCCTTAGAATCTAAGGCATAAGACAAGTAGTCATGCCGTACATCATCTAAGGCTTAGATGATCGTAAACTTGGCCGTGGGAAACGTCGCCGACCGGGTTTTCTTCATATATTAATTAAACACCCGAGTCGTAGCTAGTGGTACTTTATATTATATATGCTCTTTCTATACTTTAGTTTTTTTATTGTTTATGTTGTGTGACAGTTATTGTAGTTTTGTTGTCTATTTGATGAGAAATTACCATATATTAGAGTATAGTGAATAACTCAATATATATATAGGGTAGCCCTAAGAGAGGATTTTACGAAATTTCTAAGAAAGCACGAAAAAATGGGATTTTAGGTTTATATTCCCGCAAACAAAGTCACAGGATACAGCTAGTATTCAAGAAATGAGGTTAAATGTTAGCACAATATGAGTTATTACTATAAATTTTTAATTTGTTTTGCCTCTACAATCACACGTAACTCATACGCTGACCGTAACGCATAAGGAACAATGTTATAATTAGCTCAAAGCGATGCGTTAACGGGTCAATGACACGGCTCGGCAGCAAAACTGAAAACGTCTCGACGCCCATTATACATTGATCTCTGAAATGAGATGTTCCTATTTGAAATGCTAAGCTCTTACCCGATCTCTTTATAATGGTTGCTAGATATTCACCAGTGTTGTTTTTTTTTCGTGACGTATTTTTGCCTTTTTTTTTGTTGTGACGCTAAAATTTTTTTCTATAAGGCCCTCGTGGCGCGCTGAGACAGTGGAATGTAAACATGATTGATAATGAATATGATCTTAACTTGGGGAAATTATTTTATTTAAATTAATTCATTTTCTCGGTTCTGATAAAACAAATGGTGGCGTTGAGTGTCTTGACACTCTGCTCTTGGACAGAAACCTGTGTATATCTTTCACATAACTACGCTTCATTTAGCTTAATGACAAAAGACTATATGGGACTGTATATGTGGGTTAGATTCCCACTCCAGTAAATGTAAAATTTAGTATTTTCATTTCTTGGGTTTGGTAACAAGGCAAAGCGAGGCGTTGAGTTTCGCCACTCAACACGCAATGCCTCAATTCGGCGGAAAGTCGGGAACGGAGGATCTTAACACTAGGTTCTCTGGTTCCCTCTGCCTACCCTGCTATATGCGGGTTACAGCGTGAAGTTAGGTTGCTTTCAATTAAAACTAAGATTATACTACTAAAAGATCTCGACCTTGACCTGTCTAGAACTATCATCAGTTCATTTTAAGCACGCATTTCGTAGGCAACATTAGGAACTTTTGAAATTTGATTAGGCAGAGAGGAGCTCGGATAGTGGAGGGGAAACATTATACGTATTTTAAAGGGCTCCCTTAGACCTACTTTAGGGTATTGTTACGAGGCCCGACGCGCACAGTGAGTACTAAATAATAGCTGATCGCTAAGGAACTTCTTAATATTTTTGTATTTAGATACTCGGGTAAATCGTCACAGTTATCTTTGTTAATGATACCTTATCAGATTGCAGTTTGCATCCTATGATAATGGCGACATCATTTTTCTTATCACTCTCTCATGATAATTAGTATTAAATATTCTGATATCACTTTCTTTTGTATACTAATTTGGTTTTATTTTAATTCTCGCCAGCTTTTAATGTCCTTGTGACCGTCTGTTGTTAGAATTAGTTTTTTTTTTTAACTTCACGCTGTAACCCGCATATAGCAGGGTAGGCAGAGGGAACCAGAGAACCTAGTATTAAGACACTCCATTCTCTTTCGACAATTCCGTTCCCCACTTTCCGCCGAATTTAGGTATTGCGTGTTGAGTGGCGGAACTCAACGCCGTGCTTTGCCTTGTTACCAAACCCAGAAAATGAATTTTATTTTCTGGTATATTTACTTGGTTCCCTTCGTTTTATGTTTTTTCTGGATTTTTAACAGATTTCAGAAAGAAAGGGAGGTAAATTCGACCATTTTTGCATGTGTGTTATCGCATTACTTTTTACTGAACCAATTTTGATGATGTGTTGTATATGACCTTCTCATGTGTCATTTAATTTATTTTTAAAATATGACGAGTAGTTTTTGAGTTATTCGTAATAATTTATCTTTTTAGAGCATTTTATAAGAACTAGGTTTTTCTTTTTGTTTCAAAATTTAATTATTATAATTATTTTTCTTCTATCGCCTAACTAGGGTTAGAACTTTTTTTTAATTGGTAATTTGTACGTAACGCCTAAGATCGCTTATCTTCATAAACCTACTAATATAAGCCTATGTAAATCTAGATATATAGTGTTTATCGTAAACATCTACGCTTTGTAAAATATTTCTTAACACAAAAGAGGCAGGTAGCTAATTTACAACTCGGTATTGTAAAAAACTTAATTAGCATTTAGGTTTTGTAAGTGATAATGTTATGCTTCTAATATATTGTGATGGATTGTTCTATCTGCTTAGATATAAGACGAGATATTTTAGTTGAGTGTTCACTATTGATACATTTTTGTCACTAAACTTTTTTTGTCACTCTGTTCTTACTCCATGTTTATTTTAGCTTCACGCTTTATCCTGTAATATATACAGGCTAGGTAGGCAGAGAGAATCTAATTAAAAAGACTCTCTGTTCTCTATTTCTTCTCGAAATTAAGATATTGCGTGTATTAAGATTAGGGGAACTTAACATCTCCTTACTATAAAAATAACTTCATATTTATACCTTTGTATAAATATACCATAATTATCCGCGGTTTCACATCATTATGGATCTTCCCATGGAAATGACATGATATATCGGACTTTTTATCCTGATAAAAAGTAGCTTATGTAACTCTGCAACAGCTTAACTATGTTCGCTCAAAAATCACAACATAATGTTGCTTCGTTGCGACCTATAGAAGGACAAACAAACACACATTCTCATTTATAATGTTAAGTAAAAAACTCGGTATATTAATAGAGTTTATGTTTTTTTTATATGTATTGGGTGAAAAAAATTTTTATAATTCTTTTTTTATATGATATGTGGCTTATGCTTTTGGTGTGATCCCATTTAAATTGAATTAAGATCTGACTTACTTTTTCGTCTCTCTGACTTTACTTCTTCGTGCCTTTTATTTGGAGTCCATTTTCTTTTTTTGTTAAAATCATAATTATACAATTATGATTGTTAATAATTGTATTTTTTTTATATTTATAATAAATAAAAAATAAAATAACTTTCTGTTACTAAAACAGTTCAACTTAAACTATTACTTATAGTGATGTAAGTATTGTTTATTGTGTATAATTTTCTGTAAGAACCATATTTCCCAGTACTTTCTAGTCGTGATGAACTGACACCGTAATTGAAAACTGCGGTTAGTTTTAAACAGTATTATATTGTTTCCATAGCTTTTCTTCGAAATGTATGTCTTCGTGATGAGCAAATATGACTTACCAGTAGTGTCTAAATGCTAAAAAATGACAAAATTTGTAAAAACCTTCTTTATTTTTTTTTAGCTATTTTTAACACATACATACATAGCTTCACGCTGTATCCCGCATATAGCAGGGTAGGCAGAGGGAACCTAGTGTTAATACACTCCGTTCCCCACTTTCCGCCGAATTGAGGCATTGCGTGCTGAGTGGCGGAACTCAACGCCGAGCTTTGCCTTTGCTACCATACCCAGGAAATGAAAAATTCCACTTCCTGGAGTGGGCATCGAACCCACAACTTGTCGCGTTTACAGTTTACGTTTTATTTTTAACTAAAATAACAAAACAGCTAAAGAATATGTTATCGAAGCAGTTTCACGCGTTGTTCCACATTACACCAGTCAAAGAGTACCTAGAGTTGAGACACTCCGTTCATCATTTAGCGCCCGAATTCGAAACATTGCGTGTGTTTCGCCGCGTCTTGTCTTACCGGAGCAGAGTAATTTATTTATTTATTAGATTCACCAGTGGTAATTACATCGGATATACTTTTACAATAGTTTGTTTTTATTCTTATAGTTAAATGCATTACCTTTTAAGGTGATACCACATGCAATTATAAGGACAAGACATACTTTTTTTTTACAAAATTAGTTTTAAAATGTTATTAAATTACAATCAATGAATAAGAAAGAATACTAAAACGAAAAAATATTTAAATTATTTATGTTGTCTGACATTCCTACGATATCTATCCAGAGAACTTTTGAAAGGATCCAAAACGCTTTTTTAAAATATTTTTTTGTTTATAGTAATTAAAATAATTGTAAATATAATAATTCTCTCTTGAGGGAATTGAAGCCACAACCTATCTCGTTTTCAGATAGACGCTTTTCCACTGGGCCACGATCGCCTTATCGCTTTTTTTATATATAAATCCAAAGAAATCCCTAAAAAAAGTTATGATAAACATGAATGGTACACGTTTAATTAATTTTGTAATGAGCACTGGTAAAGTTGATTTATATGGCGTCTGTTTAAAATGAAGTAATAATCTTTATGCAACGACTACGCTACCATGTTTCTTATTTTAACCATTTACGACTGGCAATCTGGTTTTCAACGTACTTTATGGGTCAAGAACGGGCTTAGATAATCTCACTCAAAAAGTACATTTTTTTGAAGCTCTCCATATATAAATTTTATGCTTTTTAACAAAACATATAAACGGCTTTCGTGGCGCAGAGGCACAAGTGTGTGACTGTAAACGCGACAGGTTGTGGGTTCGATTCTCACTCCAGGAAATGTTAGTATTTTAATTTCCTGGGTTTGGTAACAAGGCAAAGCGCGGCGTTGAGTTCCGCAACTCAACACGCAATGCCTCAATTTGGCGGAAAGTGGGAACTGGAATTGTTGTAAGAGAACGGAGTGTATTAACACTAAATTCTCAGGTTCTCTCTGCCTACCCTGCTATATGTGGGATACAGTGTGAAGTTAAAAAAAATAATAATAATTTAGGTATATATATTGAGTAAAAGAGTAAAACAGAAGAAGACCTTTTCGTGCACTAGTTTCTTGAAGTTCTTAAAAAACTTAATTTATAAGCTTTAATTTTAAAATATAAAAATAACATGGACCCAAAAGTAGAAAGCCTTTTCGGTCATACTGGCAAGGACACCAGGTTTATGCTACCAAAAATATTGTATTCAACGAGTCCTTAAATTAATTAACAGATAGACAAATAAAGCTAATAAATGTTAAAAATAATATAAACAAAATATTAGACAATGCCGGGTGCAACAACTAGTATGCCAACGTAACTATAGCCCGTAACAACTTTTGACGATCATTTTTTCAAGTGTGTCGTTGTTTTGTTCTACTCTACCGTTCGTTCCACTTTCGCTCTTTTGCGTCGAGTTGCCATAGTGACGGATGTGTGCTCAATAACTTTGCTTCGCTTTGATATTGGCATTTTGCCGCATACGTTTTTGCAATCCTTTATTATGGCTACTTCATGAAACGTTTTCTTACTTATTTCATGAATTGTCTTTTTTTACGGCTTCATTCTGTTATCTACATAGTAGGGTAGATAGGATAGGTAACTTAGTAATACACTACGTTCTTTACTTTCTGCCTGATAATGAAACATTATGTGTAGAGTGGCGGAACTCAACGCCGCGTTTATTTTGAAAAAAATAAAATAATTTTAATGTAATAACCCCGCGTGGTAATTGAACCTATAACCACTCATACGCTTATAATCAGACGGTGTCCCACTCCACCACGATGGGCTCCCTTAGTTTTTATT
The DNA here is from genome assembly GCA_033558755.1 of Philaethria dido. Classification (NCBI taxonomy): domain Eukaryota; kingdom Metazoa; phylum Arthropoda; class Insecta; order Lepidoptera; family Nymphalidae; genus Philaethria; species Philaethria dido. The sequence continues at coordinate 269,753 of JAKGSA010000142.1, forward strand.
TTTTGAGGCATTGCGTGCTGAGTGGCGCCGCCGCAACGCCGCGCTTTGCCTTGTTACCAAACCCAAGAAATGAAAAATTCCATTTCCTGAAGTGGGAATCGAACCCACAACCTGTCGCGTTTACAGGCGCACGCTTGTGCCTCTGCGCCACGACAGGCGTTACAACTTTCAATGCAATCATTTTAAAATATACTTTTATAACGGTTGATTGAACTTTATTATGTAAGTTAATTATCTATTATACCTTAAAGTTTATAGGAATTTCACTTTATCACTGCTATATGAAAATTACAATGACGTCGGCGTTTCGTTGAATCTTTTGTTTGGCCAATTTATTGTTGCCTTCGACTATTTTCCTTTGACACATGGCGTTTGATACAAATTGTTGTTATCAAGGTCTCGAAATTGGTGTTCCGATATCTTTAAATACATTCAGCATTGATCAAACATGCTTAGTATGTCAGTGGGTTGTATTTTTGTCTTTTTGTTATAATTTTCAACAATAGAATCTTTATGTGTACTCCCTGTTTTAAATTTAGGTCATTTTTTTGTATTTTTTCTAGGCTTTGTCTATAGCAGGACTGTTCTTTTTTTACCGAAGAATTTTAAATGATGTAGTAATTAGCGAATTTAAAACCTAAAATACCGTCTTTTACCTGTTTTCTTAGGAATTGGAGAAATACTCTTGTAATGCTTCTTTATACTCCCCAAAAAGCCTACATGACAAATTTCAGCTTTCTATGGTCAGTAGTTTCATCTGCATAAAGTCTGTCACTCAGTAACGTAAACGTTTTATATATATAGACTAGTTGTCGCCTCAAACTTTGTTTGTGAAGAGCTTATGACCCATGTCAAACAACTTTCCTTGCTATCTTCCATACTTTTGACTGTAAAAGACAAAATCCTGTTTTCCCTTTCCTGTTGGAATTTCGCCAAATTCTCTATTAGAGTTACACTACTCTCCCCAAGGAACCTACATACTGATCGCTTTCTACGTTCCTTGTCTGTCAGTTATTTAATGAGTTCAGTTCAGTTCTTTTAGTTTAAATTACATAACAATTATTAACCTATTTTGAATATTTTCAATGAGTTATTCGTACATAACGAGATAAACATTAAGGAGTCTAAGGTTTAGAAGAGTTAAGGTTTGAATCTTGCCTCGTTAAAATTTTTATACGTTTTCTAAAAACATATTTTTATTATATTGTTTGTTTGTTCCTAATTTATCTTCATGTTACCGAGAAGGTAAAAGGAACGTAGAGTAACATCACTGCGTTCATTGCAGTGAAGCCGCTATACAGAAGTATGACAGCTTCCCGCATTGCTATGCGGGAAGCTGTCATACTTCTCTAGACTATCTTGCTAGATAGTCACGGAGAAACCAGCGTCAAGACACTCTGTTCTTTACTTCCTGTCAAGGCCTAAAATTATCCAAAAAAAAAAATAGATAATCACATTTCGTGATATATAATGATAAGTATCACGTTCCTTTTGAACTTGCCATTCTCTGTAATTTACTCTCGCCCATATATTTTCATCTATTTGATGGACGCCCTTTCATCTTATTTGTTTACGTACTATAATAGACGCTTCGTGGCAGGCCGCAGGCTCCGTAGTCCGTACGTAAGATTCAAGTTGTCCGAGGTCAGTGACCTTGTCCCGCTTTGTGTGTGTAGTCTCAGCTAAGTCTATGGATTATCTTATCTAAACTTTCTTTTCGTTTGAATTAAGTTTATTTTGTTAGTATAATGTATTATTTTCTCGAACTTTTTTATATTACTAGCTCTTTCTTACGACTGCGTTTCGTTCTATGGAGAGTAGTTTGTCTGTACGATCAGGCACTCAGTAACGCATGCATTTTAAATGTATATGACTATAAATTTTGTTTTTAAACCGGAAAGTAAAGAATATATCTATACTTACATATAAAATGCTGCGTTTTATATATAATTATAAGCGAAACTACTTTCAATAAAAAGCTCAAGATACAGCTAGTATAGTACAACACAAAAAATTATAACACGCCATTGCGTTCCACATTAAAAGATTAATTCCCTGTCTTCGTAATCAATAAGTTCACACGCATCTTTCTCCCAGTAATACGATAGTATAACATAATCCTCTTTGGACGTTACGCAACGGATTGCATCACCGTCCGCAAGATGTATTCACCTGATGCTGCGATGTGCAGCAATTAATAGCTGTACCATAGTGCCATATGTAGGTCGCTTGCATTGATTTCAGTTAATATATTCTTGTGATTATTTTTTTGGTGGTATAAATAATTATTACTATGTATATTGAACTTTAATATGTGTTTAATTTGAAGTATTTAATTTTGGAAATGATAGCATATGTCAAAGGTTTGTTCAAGGCCTAATATTTATTGTATATTAAATATTGAAAATGTAAACATGAGTCCTTTTTGCATTAATATATTAGTAGACATTGTCCAAGGGAAAACTCATAATGAAAATAATTATGAGGAAAAGAGTTTGAAATTTGAAATTGTTCAAGTTTTAACATAGTTTAAAGGAAGAAAGAGGAAAATTAAGTTATTTAAATAAATATTATACACACAACCTTGTATTTAACATACACTTTTCTATAAACGACGTACCTTTTACTAAGAAATTCGGATTATTTAAAAACAAGATATTGCCAATAGACACAAAAAAAGGAGATTTTAATTTCTTCTAAGGTCATACATTGTAGGATCATATTATAAAAATAAATTATAAACGAGTCCTTCCATATTTATATTCTAGTAAATATAAATATGGAATATATATACGCGGCGTTGAGTTCCGCCACTCAACACGCATTGCCTCATTTAGCGGAAAGTGGGGAACGGAATTGATGAAAGAGAATGGAGTGTATTAACACTAGATTCTCTGGTTCCCTCTGCCTACCCTGCTATATGCGGGATACAGCGTGAAGTTAAAAAAAAAAAGTAAATATTTATAAGATATAATCAAGTGTACAATGTATTTAGTGAAGCTCAATCCCTATTGTTTCATATTCAAGCCGTTATTGCCTAAATTGCGTCGATTCATTATCGTCTCTGCTTTAAAGTTAATGCGTCTAGTCACCCCCTTTCAGACTATGGGTTCAACAGATGTTGTATTGTAATGCTTATGTTTTAAGTTTAGCTTGTACAATGTGATCGATTTGAATACGCTACTTGGTGTTTGGGACAAGGGTTTCAGTATTTATGTTGAATTCTGTAAAAAAATATAATAAACTTTTTGTTGACTAATATTTAGAATCAATGATTATTTAACGTCTATCGCGGCGAAGAGGCACTAGCGTGCGACTGTAAACGCGACAGGTTGTGGGTTCGATTCCCACTCAAGGAAATGTAAAATTTAGTATTTTCATTTCTTGGGTTTGGTAAAAAGAAAAAGCGCGGTTGAGTTCCGCCACTCAACACGCAATGCCTTAATATGGCGGAAAGTGGCGAACGAAAATGTTGAAAGAGAATGGAGTGTCTTAACACTAGGTTCTCTAGTTCCATCTGCCTACCCCGCTATATGCGGGATACAGCGTGAAGATGATTATTTTTTAGCAGCTTCACGCTTTCTTATTCATAGCAGGGTATAACTATGATTAAGAGAGCACCTTCGCGTTCCAGTCAAATAGGTGACGTTGTATGTTATGTGGAAGAAGAATTAGATGCTCTTTGCCATAAGATTTGAATTTCAAGTAAATAATAATCTGCACATCGAAACTTTCTTTAATTAATTAAAAAATTGAAACCTTGATAACTATGATAAGTCAAAATACAAAAAATTCTTTATAAAAAAGAAACCTACTGTTATTAATTCAATTACTACTAAATAATATTTTTTTGAATATAAGATTATGTATTTTAAACATATTTTATTTTCTTTCCAGGCCGGATCCACTCTGCGGTAGTCTCAGGTTTGAACGCCGAGACGCGTTCAGTGACAGTGGAATGGTACGAGCGTGGCGAAACGAAAGGGAAGGAAGTGGAGCTCGCCGCGATCCTCGCACTCAATCCCGAGCTCATCGACTCACATCTACCCCAACCGGCACCTCAACCTCAACCTCAACCTCAACGGGCACCTTCACCTCAACCGGCACCTCGACCTAAACCGGCACCTCAACCTCAATCGGCACCTCGACCTCAACCGGCACCTCAACCTCAACCTCAACCGACACCTCAACCTCAACCCTCGAATCACCTCCAACCCATGCCCAACAAACTCGCCAGGGTATGTAGTTTTCATTTACTAAAGTAAAACCTCTTTGATTTATGCTGTAGGCTTTTAAAGCAATGAAAGCTTTCTTTAAATGCATTGTGCACAAACGAATTTAATTTTGGTAACAAGGCAAAGCGGAGCGTTGAGTTCCGTCACTCAGCCTGCCTCAAGCCTGCCTTCAGCGGAAAGTGGGAAAAGGAAATCTTAAGAGGACGGAGTGTCTTAGCACTAGGTTCTCAGGTTCCCTCTGCCTATCCACTGTGTGCGGGTTGCGGGTTACAGCGTGAAGATAAAAAAGGATTTTAAATTTAATAGTATATTACAAATTTTCAATCAGGTTTACAGTATTGTGCTATTATGCCTTTATTATACCTCAATATAATAAAAACCTAATAATAAATATTTACAATCGATGATGCAAAAGGACGTGTTTTAACGTATTTCACAGTATTACGAATCAGTTTCTTTAACTAAATAAGAATATTATGGAAATATTTACTAATGTACACAGTGTAGTTGCCAGTTTTCAGTACGTTTAACTTTCGTTTCAAGTGGTGTAAGTTGTTGCGACTCACCGCTAAGTGAGGTGTTACATATGTATTCCTTATTATGCCACTAATCAGGTGTATGATAAAAACCACTTAAAATAAAAAAAATGTATTTGTATAATACTATTATATTCTTTGACTAAGTCCAATTATTTGATCCTAAATTAAATAGATTAGATTGCTAAGATGATATATGTAGTAAAGGTGGTCATGAGTTCATACTTTTAAAATTTTTCAAACGCTTGCTTTATTGAGTGACTGACAGACAAGCGGAACTATTGGGCGTAGAATGATAAAATTTGGCATGTAGACCCTTTCGGGAATGTAAGAGGACACTTAAAATTTGTTGACATTCCTATGAAAACGGGCATAAACGGGATTCTCATTATTATTTTCCTCGCAAATTATTTTGTTTAACATTAAAATAACTGTCAAATCGGCAGAAAATGGGGAACGGATTTGTTGAAAGAGACCAGAGTGTCTTAACACTAGGTTCTCAGCGCGAAGTTAAAAAAAAAAAATATATTCGTAAAATGAAAATACATGATTACATTTTTTATACATTGAACAAGCAAGTAAAACATTGTTTATTTATATAATGCAGTCGTGTAGCGTGTACCGGCCGGCCACTAATCTATTTCAATCAGGTCAATGGACACATCACTCTCGCGGCTGTTAGTGAGACAATTTGCCAATTCATACGCGGAAGTGGCGTTCAAACTACTCGCACTTTATACCGTTATTAATTAAACTTACTTTTAAACGTGTTATTTGCGAGATTTTTCTGTGTTTTTCTAAAGTAATTAATGTTTGGAAGTTACTTAGGGATATATTCGTGTACTGCGGTAATAGGTTGATAAGTAGACTTGGATGTACTATGTTTTAAATGATAACAGACATTAGAATTGCAAGAAGGCTATGTAAATTACTGAATGACAAAAAATCAATCAAATGAAATACTTTTCGGTAAAAAATTATTTAAACATATATTTTTTTAATATTTTTGATAGTTTTAAAGTGTTAGTCACTAACTTAGGAAACGAAAAACAATTAATTTTCTAAAAAAAAATATGTCCTAAGTAATATCTATATTTGATTTATTAACTTATTAACACCTCGTACGAATTTAGTGGTTTAGAACACGATAGTATGATATTTCTACTATGACTAATTATACCGCAAGTGTTCCCGATTTGGTGTATGGAAAGGAAATTCAAAGGAAACATTATATCGATTAGCTTAGCATTTGTACGGTACCAAGCCGCGATCACCCTCATTGTTTGGGTCGCGAGGCACGTTGCTAATCGACGCCAAACAGTTGGAAACACTAATTCGCGACCGCCGAAAGTGATACCAGCTCATGTCGTGCTTTAGACATATACTAAATTTTAATATGACAAAATCGTATATAGAGAGGACTTAATATTTAAAATATAAATCTATGGTTGCAGCGTAAAGAGTTAAGCCCAAATTAGTGAAAAACGACTTGAAATTTTGCCAAGGATTTTATATTTATTGTAGACCTAAAAAGACACTATATTCACATTGACAGATATTAACGGAATCAGGTACATACTTCAAAATCTAATTTAATTAATTAATTCGAACGATTTTGGAAAAATTGCAAATTTTTATTTGTGATTTCCCAAAATCAATACATTTGGTCTTAACACTCTTTACGCTGCAGTCACAGAACAATTGGTGAATTTCGTGAACTAAATTCTACAGAAGATACGGAATCTTCGTGTGACAATCAAGCGAATTATGTAGAAATGTTCCCATACATCATCAATTTGCAGGTGATAATTTGCACATATCATGTACAATCCATTGCTTGACGATTTGTTTGAAAAGTTGCACGGTTGCCATGGAAACACGCGCTCATCTCACCAAAACACTGGCAAGTACCGTTAAGAAAACGAATCTTTATCTACCTATATATAACGCTTTAGTTACTGAGTGACTGACAGACAAAATACAGTCGAAATAATGACCCTAGAAGGAAATTTGGCATGTAGGTTTTTTAGGGAGTGTAGGAGGATTCCTCAAAACTATGAAAACGGAGGAAAACGGTTATTTATAATACGTTTTATAGTCCACGTAAACGAAGTCGCGGGATACATCCAGTCGTAATATAAAATAAGTATAGCTATTATTACAAGTTTCTGTTTTCGTATCGAATGTAGACTAAATAATGTATTCTCTATTCTGTCCGATCTTAATGATTGATGTTCAGATGACCTTCCGATGCTCGACGTATGCCCGACGACCGCTCATCGATTTTACACACTCGCGTTAGTTAGTTTCACTTTTCACTAGAATTGGACGATTACGGAGCCGTCATTTGTCCATAACTATTGGAAACTTGGTGTGGAGTTAGTTGGAAGGTATTTGTCTAAGGCAGCGGTTCTCAATAGACTTTAGGAGCCTTAAAATCTTTCTTTTGTAATATTTTTACTTACGGGTTACTACGCATTCTAATAAGTACTCTTTTAGTTACATCTACATATTTAGATTAGAATCTAAATCATTTTAAATTGACTATTATTATTGGGTATTTAAACCCCTTTAGGAATTTTATTTAAATATGACAAATATTTCCGCGGAGTCCCAACTGAGATTGCGCGGAGTCCTAGGGCATCGTGAAGCCCTAGGGCCTCGCGGAACACACTTTGAGAATAACTGGTCTAAGGAACCATCGGGTTCGTCGTCCGACGACGGCGGGTTCCTGCGCGAAGGAGCTGAGGTCGAGGGCGCCGGCGACTCGGGCCACACGCTGCCCGTGCGCAGCTCACGATTGGTATTTCACGCACATAATTTAAACACACACTTTGGACGCATGAAGCGGTGTTTTTAATCACTTTTTTTCGATCACGATCTTTGATTTGCACACGAACAGCTTTTTTTATTTAATTTCTGATATTTTTTAAAGTGTTATTCACGTATTTAAGATATAGGAAATGTTTTTGGAAAATGTATAAATGGATCTGACTTGAATTCAACAGGCACGGGTTCGAATTCCGTTGTTGGGTTGTTTAACTTACACATTTTTATACGTTTTCTAAAAATCTGCTTCTTTTTTATATTATAATGCAATGTTTGGTTGTGTTTTTGTTTACGCATATTTAGTACGCGACCTGATTTCTACTTGGACAAAACCGCAACCAATGAGTTTGTAGTTCTATAATAATTACGATTAAGTATCACAAGTATTTTAGTGTTTCAACCACCTGCTATACTATCCTAGTGTAAGTTCTAACGGTATTTCTAAACCATGTATAATTTAATTAGTATTGGAGAAGTGACAACAATGATATCATCATATTGATGATTCATCATCCCACGCTCATATTTAATGTGATTATGAATTGATTTGTTTAACTCTTTTTAGTTATAACGTAATGGAGTCCCTTTAAAAGTTTTTTTTTTATGTATTTTTTGTGGTTTCACTCGTTTTTACCGCAGAATGAAACTAGTGATCGTTAGTGTCAGAGAGATTCCGTTCTCAACTTTTTAGACGAACTTCTGACTTTGTGTCTTAAGTGGCGGAATTACACACCGCGATTTGTCTTATTGAAGCGGGAAAATTAAAAAAATAAAATATAGTTATTACGCCTAGTGGAAACCCAATTACCATTGGGTTACCAACCACCATATTGAAAGTAATCCACAAAATTTTGGATGAAACAAGTAAAAATGTCATTACGTGTGTGTATCATATCAAATGCAATAAATAACACACATTCAACTATAAAGGTCAATCGATTGAAATCACTGTATGCATAACGACAACGAATACTGCATTCACCAGTGCATACTACATTTATTTTGGATTATTATATAATAAAATACTTTATTTTTTAAATAATTACATATATATTAGATATTGGAAATATATAAAATTATCATAAAAACGCCTGTCGTGGCACAGAGGCACAAGCGTGCGACTGTAAACGCGACAAGTGGGTTCGATTCCCACTACAGGAAATGTAAAAGTTTAGTATTTTCTTTTCTTGGGCTTGGTAACAAGGCAAAGTGCGGCGTTGAGTTCCGCCAGTCAGCACGCAATGCCTCAATTCGGCGGAACGTGAGGAACGGAGTGTCTTAACACTAGGTTCTCTGGTTCCCTCTGTCTACCCTGCTATATGCGGGATACAGTGTTAAGCTAAAAAATAAAAAGAATCATAAAGTGAGACCATTGTAGCGCATATTCAGACTGTTCACGAATTGGTTGTAAGTTCGATCCCCATTCAGGTTATTATATCTAATTTCATTTTCTGATAAGACGAAGCGCGGTGTTTAGTTCCGCCACTTTAATACAAAATCTCAAACTTAGGTGGAAAGTGGGGAACGGAATCTTTTAACACTAGGTTCTCGTTTTTTACACTGCTGTACGGGAAAACGAGTGAAGCTACTTTTTTATAATAAAACGGTACACCATATGTATTTGTACTGGTCATATAAATAAAATTTCAACATTACATATACATGTTATATAATTTTATACCGTATAGTAATTAACACAAAGTTGATTTTCGCCAATCAGTCCTCACATGCGATGTGAGTCATCACTTCATTGCGCGATGCCTATTTTGTCTATAAAAAGGCGTTGCTTCCGTTGTCTCAAGACTTGTTTCTGACGACATTTTTTTGCCAAATTGCATTTTTTTGGTTTTACATATAAATTATTAAGAGCTTACATTAAATGTTTAATAATTTAAGCGTAAATTAATAGATTGACATACATAAATAGCTTCACGCTGTATCCCGCATATAGCAGGGTAGGCAGAGGGAATCTAGTGTTAAGACACTCCGTTCCCCACTTTCCGCCGAATTTAGGCATTGCTTGCTGAGTGGCGGAACTCAACGCAGCGCTTTACCTTGTTACCAAACCCAGAAAATTAAAAATTCCATTTCCTAGAGTGGGAATCGAACCCACAACCTGTCGCGTATTAATAGATTTGCTAGGTCATTTATGTTATTTATGATCTTTCTTTGATTTATGATTGGCTGACAAAATTAGTGTTAAATTTACTATTATTTCTTGTGTTGCTTAGGTATTGTACGTTTTTTTTTGCTTGAGTGGGGAATTGTCACCTCAAATGTAATTCGGACCCAAACCCAAGATTGTCTTTCTTCGGGTACATTTCAATTGTGCCACGTTGACGATTTCTCGGTTAACAGTTAACGTTTATATGAGTTAATGACGCGAATAAGCGTTTTGGACACTTAATTGCAGGATATTACTGTTAATTTGCCGTAAAACTTAAATAACGAATGCTTTTTGCTTCCCCATGGCTGTGAGTTCAGTTGATTCTTACGATAACTACCATCGTGAGCGTAAATTACTCGAATAGCTTTCGTTTATTTGTACTTGGTAGCAAGTCTGCCATCACCTGTCCAAAATGTTTATATAAAGTTATATATTTCAAATACAATAATTTTCGGTCTCTTTTAATATTACAAAATATATGAATTTCATACGTTGGCCAGGGAATCATTATTTTGCTTACGAAGCAGATGGTTGTGGGATCGATTCCCTTAAATGATTGAACACATTTATTAATCGTTGATCATATTTGCCTTAAGTTATATAAATTGAAAGAAAATAAAAGGTAAAAAGTTTTTATTGAACTTTATTATTACTAGAACTTTGATGTTTTTGATTTGATAGATTTTGGCTTAGAAATAAGTTTTTAATAGAGTGATGTAGATAATAGGTATTTGTCTTTTAAATATGGTAACGTCATAAACGCTGTTTTTTAAGGATTGGCGTATTTTTTTTTAAAACATATGTCATTAAGCATAAGTTCGATATTTTTTATGCCTACAAACCCGCATGCGACGATATGCTTTCGAATGTTTATAGGACCATGCGGGTCTTAATAAATTATATAGTTTTTATTTTTTTAAATATTTTTTTGCTCTGTTAGGGTTTTCTTTTTGTCTATGGTATAGATTATGGTTATGGCTACTTTTTTACTTTTGTAAATATATTTTAATCTTTTTTTATTATTGCCTTTGGCTTCAAGTTTTTTTTGCTATGATATTTAATTTGACAATATATTTATATTTTTTTTCTGTTTTAGGACATGACACGGCAGTCGATTCCGATTGCGATTCAGACTCCGGCAGCAAATAGAGGTAAGAAATTAAGAAAGTTAATTCCTTGGGTTGACTGTACTGGTGGCGGGCCCATTGTGCTACTGAGAGAGGAGCTCGGAGTAGAGCTTCGGGATACCCAATTGCAGACTTAAGGGGCTCCTTTAAAACGCGTAAAATAACCATGGCCTCCACTATCCCAGCTCTTCTTTCTACCTAACCAAATTTGATAAGATCCTACTACTGCCTTCGAAATTCAGGCTAAAAATGAACTATAATAGTTCTTAACAGGCCGAAATCTTTTAGTATCATCTGGTTCCAACTGCTATTATTTCTAGTGTGTATTTTATTATTGCGAAAATGCTGAAACCTTAATTTTTAAAAAATACCGTCATTAATTAAAAAATGACTTGACATTTATGTTTCATATTAGTTTTCAGAATGATCTATTAATATACTTTGCGTTGACAGTGGTCGGTGAGATTACAAGAATTCTAATAGTGTTTGTTCGTGATTCACGAGAGAATTGAATCTTGTCATCATAATGATGTTTTGATAACTGTATTAAAAATATTATTTAGTCATAAATATTGCCATAAATATCGAGGTTATCGTGGCGTAGTGAGGCAGTGTCCGACTGTTAACACGATTGACTGTGGGTTCGACTTCTATTCGGCGGTATATTTAATTTTTTTCATTTTCCCCCTCTGGTAAGAGCAAAGCGCAGCTTTGAGTTCCACCATACCACACAATATACGGAGACTTTATGTGGAATTTGGAAGGAAAACGGAGAACGGAGTGTCTTGACACTAGGTTGTCTCTATCCTTCCTGCTATGATAGATTAAACGTGAAGACGTTTTATAAGAATTAAACTCTAAATAAAGTTCTGTCATGATTGCTATTGCAATGTTAGAAAGTAAATAACAAAAGAGAAATGGAAAGCTAATACGTAAGTTGCTTATAATTTATATGTATCATTGCGTACGCTGTGATAATGAATGTATGAAAGAAAATGGAGGTATTTTTTTTAGAAAAAACATTGATATTATCAAAAATAGTTGAGTTTTTCTTACAATAGTTATGTTATGAGTAGAAATTGGTGAACGCGAGTGTCTTTACACTAGGTCCTCCGACTACTGTATTATGCGGAATAAAGCGCGAAGTTATATTTATTAATTATCACTTAAGTTTATAGGCTTTCTTTAGCCACGCTTATAAAGTTAATTCAGAACGGCATTCTATCGATATCTTTTTTTTTTTTTTTATGGATAAAGGATGGCAAACGAGCAGAAGGACCACCTGATGGTAAGTGGTTACCTTCGCCCATGAACCTCTACAACACCAGAGATGTTGTATGCGTTGCCAACCTAGAGGATATAGATGGAAGGGGAGGACAATGTAGTAGTCCGCTATCGGAACCACCACATTTTGGGGAAAGGATAGGTGGGAGAGGGGAAAACCTGGCTTACATGCCATCGAACCGGAACACATAAGATATTTGGCGGTTCGTCTTTGACATGATAGTGGTCGCGAGCCAGACGGAGGACGAACCTCCTACCACCAAAAATAAAATCTAATAATAAATAATATCTCTATAATATAAAACGGAGGAATATTACAGTTAGCACAGTTGAGCTTTATGTGGAGAAAAAGTTGAAATACATATTAAAAACACTGCAGTATCTTAAACATACACTTCTGTATTAAGTTACATACATGTTACTAAGGCAATGTGCATTTTACGCGTCTACGGGTTACTAGTAAATTTTAATATGAGACTTTTTTTGAGGTATTTTTATAAGTTATTATAGTATAAGATTGCTATAAAGACTCCCTAAAAATAAATGAATTAATTATCCATATAATTTAAAAGTGGGAAAGTGGGGAACGGAATTGTTGAAAGAGAATGGAGTGTCTTAACACTAGGTTCACTGGTTCCCACTGCCTACCCTGCTATATGTGGGTTACAGCGTGAAGTTAAAAAATAATAATAATAAAATTTTACATTTGTAAAGATAAAGAAAGATAAACCTTAGTAAAACGTCAATTTTATGTATGGACATGTCTTTCGGTGATTCATAACGTTAGCAACTCGCCAAAACTGGTAACGGTCCCAACTTATCTCGTTGACGATCTTACATTATAAGGTGCTTTGTTCAGCTTTAGTTTATTTTTGATAGCCTATAACGTGTTTCTGTTATACTCGTATCTACTTTCTTTGTCAGCGGTTTAATTTTGATCTGCCCCACTTTGTGTTTTGCTTTTGAGTGACATGTATTTTGTGACTTGAGAACTTTACGCAAATTCGAAAAAGTTTTTCAATATGATTGCTTATTTTTTAATTATGCAAAATTCCTTAAAAAAACACTGGACTGGACTGGTTCGTTTGACTTGGTTGTATTTACTGAGATATTTTTTTAACGTATTGAAGGTTTGTTACATGCCCTGTATGAAATTCTTATTTCCTATCAAACATGAACGTCATTTTATACTTAAGTGTCAAACATATGGTAGTGGTCCTAATATTTAGTTTAATTAATGAAATTAAATAAAAAATTATTTCTAATGCGTTATCATGAAAAAAAATGAAGAAATATTTAAATGGATTTATACGATTTTTCTGTATATTCTAAATTTCATCCTACTTTGTTTGCGTAGTATATAGTGAAAAGGAATCGAATGTTTTCATTTACGTGTTAATGTTTAACTTACAAACATATATAGCACAACCTATTGTCGTTCTATCGACTGTGTACTATCCACTGTGTATTGTATTCGTAACACAAAAGCCTTTCTGTTTTTAGTGTAAATTTATGAATAATCGATCCCACAATCGAATAAGTGAAGGCACAAATTAAAATAATACAAAAAACAATAAAATATCGATTCTAAAAATAGGTTAAACTCGATCGATTTATTTGATGTCACGCGATACAACGTACCGTGCAAAGCACACGTCAGCTTTTTGGTCCTATCTTTAGTATTAAGTATTGTAATAAGTACATTGACGTCTACCTAATAGCTTAATAGTGCTGTTGTTGTGTAATTAATATAGATCTACCTAGGGGTTGTGGGTTTAGTTTAGTAATATTTTATCCTTATTTAGGTAATGTGTGTTTTTTTTTATTGACACCTCACACTGTTTTCGCATAGCAGGGTAGTTAGGGAGAAGCTAGAGTTAACATACTACGTCCTCCACTTTCCGCCCAACTTGTCCTTTGTCTTATCAGAGCGATAAATAAAGATAATTTAATTATGTTCATTTCCTTGAGCGGGAATCGAACCTACAATCTCTTATTTACAGTTGTTTTTACATGTCAAAATATTCTGCATTCTGGGGTTAGGCAATGAATTCTTTTATAAATTTATATATATATTAAAAAAATATATCCTATGTGCTTATGAATATAGTCAAATATTTTTCGCTAAGCTTCAGGAAAGTGGTGTCTGTTTGTACTATAATGATTAATGGCGAAGGTCAACGGTCTTGTCATTTCTCAGATAAATATGAAATGTGTAAACGTTATTGTCTTATAACTTTATGAGTTTACGATTATAGTAAAATATTTGAATTTAAATAAATAATAATGTTTCTTGTATTTATTTTTATGAAAATTATGCGGACGCAGGAGTATGAAATTTGGTACAGTTTGAGGCTATTTGGAAAAGAAGTGCAGAAAGCCAATGTTTGTCATAATAATTCACCTGAAATATATTCAGTTCAGTTTTTTAATTATGGTGCTTCGAACATGCCCGTTGAGCAAAGAGAACAAATCACTTCGCCAATGTCACCTTGTATTTTTGTACACATTAAATCTACTGTAATGAATAATATTATGTATTGTAAAAAATCAATCAACACACTAAATCTTCTTCTTCTAGCCCTTATCCAATTATTTGAGGTCGGGTTTCCTTACTCTTCTGCGCCAAGACGTGCGATTGTGGGTTGTCGGTTCAGGCTATTTCTCTTGTTTTAGGTGTCTTGCGATGGAGAACCACAGGTCAAAAGAAGGCGGCGTCTACTTCTTTTTAACTCCAGTATATTTAAAGCCAAATTCACTATGTACTCTTCGTCCCTTATTTTAATATGTTCAACAAACGAAATGGATTAATACACACACTCACACATAGCTTCTCGCTGTATCCCGCATATACTCGTAGAAGGGTAGGCAGAGGAAACCTAGTGTTAAGACACTCCGTTTCCCACTTTCCGCCGAATTGGGGCATTGCGTGCTGAGTGGCTGAACTCAACGCCGAAATCGATTAATAAAAATCGTAAATTTATAAAAGAAGTATAAATACATCGTAAACATGAATAGTGAGGGCAATGTACACCAACGGTGTCACCCTTAACGCTAATCAAATTGGCTAGGCGTCGCGATTGTTTGCTCAGAACGTGATTATGCATACTATTATCTATCATGAAAGTTTTTTTTTTTTAACTTCACGCTGTACCCCACATATAGCAGGGTAGGCAGGGGGAACCTGAGAACCTAGTGTTAAGACAGTCCGTTCCCCACTTTCCACCGAATTGAGGCATTACGTGCTGAGTGGCGGAACTCACGCCGCGCTTTGCCTTGTTACCAAACCCAGGAAATGAAAATTTTCTTCTAGAAAATACAAAAAGTAGTTTCACGCTTTATGCCTCATAGTAGGGGAGTCGAATCTATTGTCATGACACTATGTTCTCCGCTTTTCGCGCTACACCGCGCTGTCCCAAAGTGCATCTTATAAAATAAATAATAACTAAATAATCTTTGCAAAACGTTTCCCTTTTTACGAAAATTACGCGGACGTAGAAGTCTGAAACTTGGCACACTTATAGTTTATATAGAGAAGGAGTGCAGAACGCTAATATATTTTTTAAATAATGCATAAAAAGTATATTGAATTATGTATGTATGTAGAACAACTCTACGCGTACACGCAAATTAATCTTATTTCATTTCATATTGTCATTATCTCGCCGTCGCGCGTCATATAGAAATGTCGAAAGCGGGCTTCCTAGTTTTTGCACTGTTTAGCGTCCGTTTAACATCCTGGCGGGGGTCAGGGTCGCGTTTGTTATATCTTGAATTCTTGACATTGTGCCGCCTCGAAGGCCGCTTATGTATGCTTAATAATTTTAGGTGGTGTGTGAAGTAGTGCAAATGGAGCTTTGAGTTATATATTTTTTTTGTTGTAATAATTGTTACGAAATTGCTTGTATAACATTTGCTTTCTATAACATGTTGTGCTTCTAGTGTGCTTTATGCAAAACATATAAATGTATATAATTCCTTACTAACGCCTGTCGTGGCGCAGAGGCACAAGCGTGCGATTGTAAACGCGACAGGTTGTGGGTTCGATTCTCACTTCAGGAAACATTGGCTTGGTAACAATGCAAAGCGGGGCGTTGAGTTCCGCCACTCAACACGCAATGCTTCAATTTGGCGGAAAGTGGGGAACGGAGTGTCTTAACACTAGGTTCCCTCTGCCTACCCTGCTATATGCGAGATACAGCGTGAAGCTATGTATGTGTATGTATTTGTATGTATTTTTTACAGCTTTACGCATTTTCTACGCAATGGTAGGGTAGAGAGATGTAGAATCAAGTAACTCGGCTCCCTACTTTCCATTTTTTTTTCAGGATTAGGAACTCAACGCCGCGCTTTGTCTTACTATACTTGTTCCCCATGTAAGGATCGAACCCGCAACACTGTTCATAAACTTTTTTGATTAAAATTAAGAACTTCATACGAACATTACATACATAAAAATAGCGGTATAAGGCAACCTCCTTCAACATTCTACATTTGGGTATCGTGGCAGGCCTAGAACAATCATTTTGTTTTCATATAAGTATTATGAGCAAATCTATGACATGTTGCTACATTATGAATTTTTATATGAATAATGTTCTAACCTAATCCAACTTCACGCTTTATCCCTAGCGGGGTAGTAAGAAAGAATGGAGCGCCAAACGCTACGATCCCTGCACACTTCTTTCGCCTCGTCCACAGTCATTAACCTCTTCATGCATGCCCTCAGGAGGGACCTCATACTTTTTACGTGACCTTCCTCCAGTATCATTGGTACTGTGTTCTCGAAGGTCAACTGAGGTCTCCCCTCACCTCTTGCCGCTCACCTTTGCTTCATATAACTTTCTCACCATTCTTGTAACAACCCTCCTCTCGACGCGCCCAACCACCTGAGCACGTTCTTCATTCTTACTATAAAATTCTCGCTTATGCCTGTCTTTCTAAGTATCTCTTCTTCGGTCAGCCAAACAATAATAATAATGTTCTCGTATGTAAAATTCATTTTGTTTCTTATATGTGGACATAAGATGAATATAGAAGATGAATGAAGACCATCGTGGCGCAGTCTGACAGTTGTTTGGCTGTAAATGCAATTGTTCGGATAGAATTACTTTGTTTATATATTCTTAATATTTTATTATAAAACATCGTCATTCACAATCAATATTTAAATCAATTTTTTTTTTATGAAAAATGTATTAAAAGAAATTCTTAACAAAATACTAAAAACATTAATTTTGAGGAATTTTAGGGCTTTTCGGGGCAGGCATATTAAGATTAGGATTTATTTGTAAATTCTGGTTTTGTGTTATTTTAATTATTTTGAAGCTGAAATTGTTTGTAATATTTTTTTTTTAACTTCACACTATATCTCGCATATAGCTGTTAGGTGGTAGGAGGTTCGTCCTCCGTCTGGCTCGCGACCACTATCATGTCAAAGGCGGACTGCCAAATATCTAATGATGTGTTCCGGTTCGATGGCATGTAAGCCAGATTTTCCCCTTTCCCACCCATCCTTTCTTCAAAATGTGGTGGTTCTGATAGTGGACTACTACATTGTCCCCCCTTCCATCAGTATCCCCTAGGTTGGCAACGCAACATGTACAATGTATGTGGAAAAAGTAATATATAACACATGGATAGAACTAATGGCACGTTTCCCACAATTATACAGGCTTTATAATAAATTTAGTGTTCCCACCTACCTTCATAGCTTTTATATTGGGTGCATTGAACTCAGGTGATTCTATACTAATGATAACTTGGTCATCGGTCATGTACATCACGATATTTATAACTTTATATTGATTTTGTAGTTTTTCGTAATTAATTTACTTACTGTTTGACGAGTGTAAGATTGTAGGTTTATTCTTTTTCAGAAAGTGCTTATGTATATACTTCTCTATTTTTTTCCTTTTATTGCCAATTGAGATCTGTATTTTATTATCTGGTAAGGGCTTCTTTGCATCTTTAAATTTTAATGTTCAATTAAAATTTAATTAACGATCATAGGACGCCATTAACACGTTTCAACGGATTTACGAGTTTTTTGTTTAATTTACTTACGGACATTTAAACAGAGTAATTTTTGTTTCATGATAGTGATCCTTATTTACAATTAATTTAATGTTAATTTTTCATTGTATAGAAAATGCTATATTTAAAGTGCACACAGATAGTTGGAATACGTTTGTGAAAAACTCATATATGATTTTGAATTTGCATCAGTAATTAATATTGCAAATTAGTTCGGAAGCCTTCATCCAAAGTTCAATAACATTTTAACTGTTATTATTTTGGATAATAACTTCTTACTTTACCACATATATCTCGCTAAATACTAACAGATACCTAATACTTCTTTTACATATAAGAGTCAGTGTTTTAAACCCCGTTAAAAAATTATAATGGTTATTCAAGTTAGAATAATCTATGGGCGGTCAGCAGATATAAGTTAGACGCCGGGGGCGCGGCGGACAGTGCGCGGCCGGCCGCGTACCACACAGCCGCTTGGTACCGACGCTGCCTACCGTAGTACCATCACCTCTAGTGTAAACCTGACCTTTGACGATATAGTGTTAACCAAAATGCCTGGCCTATACCAGAAAATTGGGAACGTGAGGGCAAATATACGCCGTAAGTTCGTTAGTGAGAAATTTTTGTGCGGGGTTTTCCGATATTTTTGTTAAATGGTGTTGTTAAAATTGAGACTGAATATGGTGGTTTGATAGTGTGTTAAGTGATCATGTTAGTTCGCTTGGGATATTGTAATTTTAAAAAACAAATTAAAAAATAATAATAATATTGACGTCTGTCGTGCAGAGCCACAAGCTGCGACTGTAAACGCGACAGGTTGTGGGTTCGTTTCCCACTCCAGGAAATTTAAAATTTAGTATTTTCATTTCTTGGGTTTGGTAACAAGGCGAAGCGCGGCGTTTGAGTTCCGCCACTCATCACGCAATGCCTCAATTCGGCGGAAAGTGGGGAACGGAATTGTTGAAAGAGAATGGAGTGTCTTAACACTAGTTTCTCTGGTTACCTCTGCCTACCCTGCTATATGCGGGAAACAACGTGAAGAATTTAATAATTTTAAATAAATTAATAATCTTATTTTGGGTTCTCAAATATTGTTTAAAGCAAATCAACCCACGTTTAATGAAATCGCGCACAACATAGTCCGAGTTTTTATTTCTTAACGAGTACAACGTACCGTACTGTGTGATTCAAGATGCAGTGTGTAGGCGCAAGCTAACGACCGGTGTATTCTCACGGTTATCATCGTTTTGCTGTAATTTGGTTTATTTTATTGGATTTTCGGTTGTAATTGACATTTTAAAATACTAGTTGTATCTCACGACTTTGTTGGTATGGACTATATAAAACCTGACTATCCTGTTTTTGTAGAAATTTCGAAAAAATCTTTCTTCTTTCTACCCAAGGAGGTTACTTGCTAAATTTTTGGCCTTTCTATGGTCTTGTTTCCTTGTATATTGTCTGTAAGTCACTTAGTAACGCGTTTTATATGTTTATGTGAATTAAAAGGCACACAAGGTCTTAACATATAGCAGCTAGGACTAGTTAGCTATAGAGTGATATCTATAGATTGAAAAAAATAAAGGAATATACTTAATAAAAAAGGCAAAGCACGGCGTTGGTTCCGCCACTCTACACGCAATGCCTCGATTTGGCGGAAAGTGTAAGTTGTAAGAGAACGGAGTGTCTTAACACTGGGTTCTCAAGTTCCCTCTGCCTACCCTGCTATATGTGGGATACAGCGTGAAGCTAAAAAAAAACTTAATAAAATAAAAAAATAATATAAAAAGTTTTTATATAAAATTTAAAAAAGCATGTTAAAGAAATTTACTATCATAGTATTAACACGCAGTAAATTAAGAGTTAGGTTATAAAATTGATGAGTAAAGCGAAATACGAAGCCTCTCGGATAACACGTCCAATTGGAAATGCTGTGATTTTTTGGTGGTAGGAGGTTCGTCCTCCGTCTGGCTCGCGACCACTATCATGTCAAAGACGAACCGCCAAATATCTTATGTGTTCCGGTTCGATGGCATGTAAGCCAGGTTTTCCCCTCTCCCACCTATCCTTTCCCCAAAATGTGGTGGTTCCGATAGCGGACTACTACATTGCCCCCCCCTTCCATCTGTACCTTCTAGGTTGGCAACGCATTTACAACATCTCTGGTGTTGTAGATGTTCATGGGCGAAGGTAACCACTTACCATCAGGTGGTCATTCAGCTCGTTTGTCATCCGTTATCCTTAAAAAAAAAAAAAAACGTCCAATTTATTTCTTAGTAAAAGAATATTTTTAATGTTATAATATTAAAATTTCCCATTTGAATTATAAAAATAACTATTATCTATCTTATTAATATTTTTAAATGTGAAAATTCGTGAGGGTGGACAGATGTTTGTTACTCTTTCATGCAATAACTACTGAATGGGCTTATATAAAACTTTAAAGTAATAAACCTTACATATTACAATAACATAAAATCTACAATGTATAAAAAAAATATTTAATTCAATTTAGAAATACAGACGATTGGTTGTGGTTCCGAAACCCAAATAATGAAATATTTATAATTAAATTATTTTAATTTCTCTACTCTGATAAAACGAAGTGCAGCGTTGAGTTCCGCTAGGTACTCAACAAGCAATGCCTCTAATTCGGCGAACGGAGTGTTTACATATTATTTTCTCTATGACTAATTTTACTATGTGGGATAAAGAATGAATCTGCGTGAATCTGCTTGTTTTTCAATGAATCGTTTTGATATTAAACGTTAAATTAGTTTTACTAATAAAATTTGAAAAAAAAATCGATTAATTCATAAAAGGTTGTAGAGATCGCGAGATGACCAAATCAAATAAGATGTCCACGCTGAATGTGGTCTTATCATCAGTTCGTCACGGAGACGGTCACGTAGGGTCAAGTGAAATTCTAACTTTGTCACGATTGTCGTAATTAAGAAAGAGAATGATAAATATTTTTTTTTGTTTTTAATTTAAAAGCGGGCTAAGTTTATCATTACATTGTTATAAGATTTATGATCTTGTTTGATGGTTTTTATTCTAGAGTCATCGTGTATCTTTTGGTAATCAGAATCAGAAATATTGTATTGATTACGTTGCAGTAGTCCGTCATCACGGCTAAATGACGCTAAATTATAATATTTTATTTAAATTATTTTGTATTGTCACGAAGTTCGTGTAATTGCATATATATGCTATGCATATGATGATTATTTGCTTTTTTTTTATCTTCATGTTAAGACACTCCGTTCCCCACTTTCCGTCGAATCGAGGCATTGCGTGCTGAGTGGCGGAACTCAACGGCGCGCTTTGCCTTGTTGCCAAACCCAGGAAATGATAATACTGAACTTTTACATTTCCTGGAGTGGGACTCGAACCCACAACCTATCGCACACCAGGCATTAACTACTTACTAATTTTTGATTTTTAAAATAAACTCACGGCAATTGTCTAAGACAAGTTAAAATGAATACATACCATCTACAAGTTTCAACGAAAAATATGAGCTATGAAACAATAATTTTCAGTACACGTTTAAGTTTCCAGTCCGATAAGTCGGTAAGACTAATAAATTACAATAGAAGTGCATAAATAGGCCGACGTTCCCTGCAAGGAAACGGGCAGGTTTCACGCGCGATAATGCCTGACGTTGACTCGTTGAACGCCTTCGCTGACTATCTTACGTGCTCGTGCTTGTGCCTTGTGTTGGTTAAGTAAACTAGGACGATTTATAACAGTTTTTGCATGTTTTAATGTTGTTTTTTATATATATTTTAAAAACCTTATTAGTATAGGTTGTCTTTTTAAATATTATACGGATTTGCGGGTAGTTTGGCTATATAACTTCTTTTACCCAACGTAAGAAAGTAAAGTTATGTTATACATACATAGCTTCACGCTGTGTCCCGCATATAGCAGGGTAGGCTGAGGGAACCTAGTGATAGACACTCCGTTCCCCACTTTCCGCCGAATTGAGGCATTGTGTGCTGAGTGGCGGAACTCTACGCAGCGCTTTGCCTTGTTATTAAACCCAGGAAATGAAAAATTTACGTGTGTCAAATAGCGGAAGTGTCATATAACGATGTTTAATTAGAATCTTTATAGAAACCTGATGGTAAAGTTACAAAAGCCTTTGGTGGTTTTCAATTTAATCATAATAGTACAGTCGAACGGGCACGGTCATGCCGCGCCTGCACTGCCAATCTCGATTACCGCATTTCACTCCTCTATGACTTAACATTGTATAATAACTTGACTTTACGTGGAGACTCTTTTATATTGTTTTTAACTGACTTCAAAGGAGGAGGGTATCATTTTCAGTAATTTGTACGCGTTAACGACGCGTTATCTTTAGCAATATGTCACTTTATATATAAACATGGATGTCAAACCATGGTAGTGTGTATAACATTTATTTTATTAACTTAATATACTTTTTATGCATTATTTTAAAAAAAATATTTTTTTATTGTCCATATAAACTATAAGTGTGCCATGTGCCATGTGTGTAATATCATGCTCCTCCGTCCGCGTAATTTTCGTAAAATGGATCCAAAGTTTTTGCTTCACGTATTTATATATAGATTAAAATAAAATAATTTTAAACTTTTTAAATATAAACCAAAGTGTACGAGGCCTATATTTCTGAACTAAACTGTTACATACATAACAATATGTTCATATGAACTGTCGTCATCATTCCGAAATAAGTCAGTCTGCACGCGATAGTACGACAAATAGCAATATTGAGTCTTTAGGCAGAAAATAAATATATAAATGGTTTTGCCACTGCATCGTCGGGTGTATGACACAATTATTGAAAAAATTACACGTTAAGTGAATAATTTTTGTTCTATCTTTTTATTTTTAGCTTCACGCTATATCCCGCTTAGTAGGGTAGGCACAGGGAACCAGAGAACTTAGTGTTAAGACACTCCGTTCTCTTTTAACATTTCCGTTCCCCATTTTCCGCTGAAGGAGGCTGAGTGGCGGAACTCAACGCCGCGCTTTGCCAACAAGGCAACCAGGGGAAGTGAAATTACTGAATATTATTTAATACTTCCATTTCCTAGATTGGGAATCGTACCTGTCGCGTTTACAGTCGTACGCTTGTGTCTCTGCGCCACGACAGGCCCCCTTAGTTCTTTATATATAATAATATTCAATTTTTTTATACATTTAAACCGGTTTATATTTACAGTAACTGAAATAACGGACAGCAAATTTCTTATAACAATAATTAAATATTGATACATCTAATTAATGAAAATAACCAGTTTTAAATTTCATGACACAGTTTTTTTTACACAAAAACAGGTTATACGAATGCTACGTTAATAGATATGAAGGCGATTTTCAGTGAAAGAACTTTGCTTTGCTACATTAATCATAAAAGCCCATCGATCGATGTTTATCTGACGTCAGTGGTACATTTTTCATAGCGCCTCAAAAGCCGACTAGACTAGCGTCGCTAGGTGGCCAGTCATTATTTTCCAATTTCAGCATGTAGGTATATAGCTGATGAATTCCCACACGTACAATTGATACAAATTGTTCACCAACCGGTGACATCAGTTGTGTGTCTGCTATTGTGTCGTGTGCTTTTGTTTCTCTTTTACGATTTGGTTTTTTTAAAACGCTTTTAGAAGTGACTTTCGTTAATGGTGGATATTATTCTGTATTAGGTTTTTACTATTTTTTAACAGCGTGACACAGTGACTATAGCGGCTTTTTGGGCATACAGGACAAGAACAATTGAAGGCACTTATTTTTTTTAAACACTGTATTACCAGCTACTGGTAGCTCAACTATTTCCAAAAGTAGTTTTATTGTACCAAGGTCATCTTATGCCTCGTTTTGGGTATTGTTTTATATATGCAATTTAGCGCGGCCGTGGCGCGCGTGCGTCACGGTTCATTGCCTTGAGTACGGAAAGAGATCCTAATATGGCGGTCGGCGCAGGCGCAGGATTGCCTTGCGCCAACGCTCAACTGCCATTTCAAACTATCCGTCAAGTCAACTACACATGTCATTTGATTGAGATCTAGCCGACAAAATGGACAAATAATTAATTAAACAAAACATGATATAACATAGAGACTGATACTGCCAAATAATGTGTTGCTCGTGGTTACGATGTCGACGGCGAGTGGCCGACTCGGCCGACACCTCGACCCCCACTGAGGCGTTCGAGAAGTATGACACCCCCGAACAGATTGTGGAGGAAGAAAAGCCAAAGCCACGTAAGACGTAGGCTGTTATCGCACGATACATTTATCGCTTTTGCACGGTTCCTATCGTTTCGTTTCACGCATTTTGATCATTTATTTCTTTATAATGTTTACGATGTTTTATCGGCTAGCCATTATGAAAGCGTGCGTTTTGTTTGAAATTATGATTCAGCAATGCTTATTTGTAAATAATAGATTTTTTATCTTGTTTTTGATTTATTGTTTTATTTTGTTTTTGAGTACTCTATTTGTAAGTAAAGGTAAGTGGTATGTTTTTATTTAGATTATGTAAGATGGTTTCAGCATTTTCACAATTATTGTCTTAAATGTAAATATTTAATAGTTCTGTTTTGTGCGCTATAGCCAGAGCCAATTGTGTCGGACCCTCAGTCTCTGACACCATGTCTTAAATCGTTATAGTTATAAATAACAAGATATTTTTAATTACTAACTATTACTATTTGATTTCCTCACTCTGGCAACAAAGCAAAGCGCGACGTTGAGTTCCGCCACTCAGTACGCAAAGCCTCAATTTGGCAGAAATTGGGGAACGGAAATGTGAAAAGAGAACGGAAGTGTCTCAACATTAGATTTTCTGGTTCCCTCTGCCTACCCTCCTATATGCGGGATACAAAAAAATATTTAATAAAAAACATTTCAGCATCAACACAACCCACCACCCACGTCGGCGCCCGCACTCAACAGAGGCCATACCATCGGATATCGTACCCGAATACGTACACGAACGGCCATAGCAGTGACACCACGGGTCGGCGAGGCACGGAAAATATGCCGCCGCAAAACCAGGTCGCGCACTGTTCTAGGACTTCACAACAGGTAGGTTATAGTATTGGCTATATATCCATACTGAGCGTGAATGAGGTTGATAAGTAAAGTACTGCGTATTTATTGTTTAATTTTTGTTGTAAATTCGATTTTTATTATATTTAGACACGATTTCATCTGCAAGTGTTTGATTTACTTTTTTTTTTTTAAATTGCTCATCCACCTTTTAAATATAAAAGCCAAACGGCTAATTAATATTTTAAAAATATATATACGTGCTTATACTAATGATATAATTATGTAAGTTCGTCGCAATTGTTAATTTCATTTCCAAGCATTTCTTTTAACACAGATAAATAGAGATCTTAAAAAAAAAGACTAGATTGATACTTACCTTCTATGCGTAGATTATTTATTTTTTACTTGTAGAGTTTTTATACAACATTTTATTTTTAATCAAAAGCATGTATTTCAATTTACATGCAGATACGCTAGAATCTTTAAAATATAACACTGATTCCTATACATCACTACTTCCCAATCCCTTCCTTCCCTAGAAACCTCCAACTTCCGGCGGACGTTCGCAAACAAGCAGCACGCCCAGTGCGGCCTCAGTAGTACCTACTACGCAGCCCTTACAAGCACACCGACAGATGCATAATATAAAAGAGGTTTCTGTTCTATCCTATATTTTTATCCTTATACCTTAGTTTTGATATTAACCATTATACTCGTAAAAAACGTTTTCACTCTTTATCCCGCATTGCAGGATAAGGTAGTTTTTTTTTTAACTTCACGCTGTATCCCGCATACAGCGGGGTAGGCGGAGGGAACCAGAGAACCTTGTGTTAAGACACTCCATTCTCTTTCAAAATTTTCTTTCCCCAAGTACTTAATATTTTTATTAATATATATTCCAGTTCAACCCGCAGGTGCCATCGCGGCCGTCGGCGGTGTCCAGCACGGCGTCGGTGGCGTGCGGTGGGGGTGCGATCCGGCGGTCCAATGTGGTCAGAGAGGTTGAGAAGCTTAAGGAGAACAGAGAGAAGCGGAGACAGCGGCAGGCTGAAATGAAGGTGGAAAAGGTAGAGTATTTTTTTTATGGATAACGGATGGCAAACGAGCAGAAGGACCAACTGATGTAACCATCAGGTCCATCAACCAAATATTACGTCCAATATATTTGTGGTTTGCCTGATCACCATATTTATAGTATATTTTTATGTTTTACCCCAGGAAGCCCTCATGAACATGGACCCAGGCAATCCTAACTGGGAGTTCCTAGCGATGATAAGGGAGTACCAGAACAGTATCGAGTTCATGCCCCTCACTGGAAGCGAGCAGGTCGAAGATCATCAGATCATGGTCTGTGTGAGGAAACGTCCTCTCAATAGAAAGGAGGTTGCTAAGAAAGAAGTATGTACATTGATATTTTGTTGTAGCTTTATTAGATGAATTACTAGATTTTCGTCACTTACCTTGAAAATAACGAATTGTACATTTTTAACTTAATTTTGTATTTTGAAATAGAATTTTGTAAACTCGAAAGGTTGTTGATTCGATTCTCATTCCAGGAAATGTAAAAATTTAATATTTTCATGTCCTGGGTTTTGTAACAAGGCAAAGCGCGGCGTTGAGTTCCGCCACTCAGTACGCAATACCTCAGTTCGGCGGAAAGTGGGAAACGGTGGGTTTTAACACTAGGTTCTCAGGTTCCCTCAGTCTACCCTGCTATATTCGGGATACAGCGTGAAGCTAAAAAAAATTATGAAACTCTGCTTGTTTTTAGAATGATAACAGTGGGTTTTCGTCATTTTATTTAATTCTTATACTTCTAATTTTTTTAATATTTTAGTTGGAATAAATATAAAAACATAGGTTTTAGTTTTTAATTACTCTTCCTATTTCAATTTATTAAATAATTATATATTATATATTAGTATATATTTTTTTAAATTTTTCAGACGGACGTCATCAGTGTTCCGACAAAGGACCAAATAATAGTCCACGAGCCGAAAAACAAAGTTGATCTCACAAAATACCTGGAAAATCAAAAGTTCCGATTCGACTACGCCTTCGATGAGACCTGCAGTAATGAAGTTGTTTATAAGTAAGACTTTTTTCTCTATCATTTCGTAATGTGAAGATAACAAATTGGGACAGTTGATTATATTATAGTTTTTCTTTTTTTTTTTTTTATATAACTTCACGCTGTATCCCACATACGAGTATAGCAGGATAGGCAGAAGGAACCAGAGAACCTAGTGTTGAACGCTCCATTCTCTTTCAACAATTCCGTTGGCCACTTCCGCCGGGTGAGGCGTTACGTGACGGTGAAAAGCGAAACTCACACCCCTTTATTCAAGCCGAAATGTTGCATTTCTTGGAGTTGGAATCACGACGCCACTACTTTGTCGTGTTTACAGACGCACGCTTGTTTTTCTCTGCGCGCGACTGGCGTTATATATATATATATATATATATATATATATAGCCGGAGTCTCGAGGAGAATGCTTTGTTATAAACATCGGCGGCAGTGAAAGGCACCTTCCACTGGACGCCGCTGAGGTCACGGGAGTGTGCTCCAGTGACACACGCGAAAATCAGCCAGATGTGTGTTTCTAGCTCTGCTGACCGCGTACTTTAATTTATATTGTCATTCTATAGTTTTCTAACATGTATCGACAGCCGGCTGAAGCTTAAATGTCATAGCTAATCAAGCCTCAGATCTAGAGTCACCTTATATAAATAATAAGTACTCTTTAGTCATTCTATTCCTCTTTATATATATATATATATATGTATATATACTACTCCTGTGCCTCTTTCTCTCTCACCTCTATATAATAGCATACATGTATATATATATTTATTTGCAGATACACACAGCCAAGCCACTTCAGGTCACCCGGGCTATCTTCGGGGGTGGTAAGGCAGAGCGATGCTTCGCGTACGGACAGACGCCTGCAGAAGAAAGCTCCCTTCGGAGCGCACACTATGGGAGGCATTTGACTCTAAGGTACAAAGCTTTTGTTTTTATATTATGTGCCTATGTTGATAAATCAAAAAATTATAGCAGGCATTTTTTTGTGACACCCCGAGTCTTTTGTTTACCTTTTAGTTGAAAAAAATGCTTAATCTTATTAAAATTTAAACCAGTGCAAAGATAAAAAGATATTTGTTCAAAATATTTTTACCACTGAATTGAGCGACCGAGGCTTCCCGGTAAGTAGTCAGGACACTTGTGTGTTAGAATGTCTCGCTTCTCCAGCTATAACTTCCTTTCTAATAACATAATATATGACATGCACTTATATAATATATAACATAATACATATAACTTAAAGGAGTAAAAAACGCGTGTGTTGTGTAGTCAGTGATGTGTGTTTGTGTGTTTATATGCAATTATATATACCCAATCGAATGATATAGTTAAAACTTTCGACTTGGCTGACGTACTAGATCATAGTTATATGACCGTAAGAAGGGGCGGCTTCTTAACCTTAGTGTAGTGTAGGTCCAATGTATACGGGCGGCGGTCCCTGAGACAGCTAAAAGCATCATCTTAGACTTTCATGGTACAACAATGATATGACAGAAGCGGCCATCGCGGTGGCGGCAGTTACAAACACGAGAGCCCTATGGGCGGCGTCTTTTTCGAACATTTTGTTTCAACCGGAAATAAACCTTATTTCGCTGGGCCCAAGGGTCGCCAGGGTTTCATTGCATACGGGCGCTACACGAGCTACAGCCACCCCTGACCATAAGGTTATTATTAATGTATTTCTCACTGTGAGGGGACGGGGTTAGAATAAAATCCCCTCCGCCGCTGGGTAGCGTCCCGTAAGTGGCGGGTATCCCAGTAGTCTGGTGGTACTATCATATCAAAGACAAACCGCCAAATATCTTATGTGTTCCGGTTCGATGGCATGTAAGCCAGGTATTTTCCCCTTTCCTACCCATCCTTTCCCCAAAATGTGGTGGTTCCGATAGCGGACTTCTACATTGTCCTCCCCTTCCATCTGTATCCTCTAGGTTGGCAACGCATCTACAACGCCTCTGGTGTTGTAGATGTCTATGGGCGAAGGTAACCACTTATCATCAGGTGGTCCTTCTGCTCGTGTGCCATCCGTTATCCATAAAAAAAAAAAAATACGTTCTTATCGAGTTACGTCTAAATTTGTATAATATATATAAATAATAATATATATAAATAATAATATATAATAATCCGTTGCAGGGCAAACTGCAAGACTGCAAGAAGGGTATCTACGCGATGGTGGCGCGCGACGTCTTCGGGTACCTCAAGTCGAACAAATACAGGCACCACAACTTCATCGTGTCCGCTTCCTTCTTTGAAATATATTCTGGAAAGGTAATTGCTTATTGTTTTTACTTATATGTTATTTATTAAATTTTAATTTTAAAACGCCTGTCGTGGCGCAAAGGCACAAGCGTGCGACTGTAAACGTGACAGGTTGTGGGTTCGATCCCACTCCAGGAATGTTAGTCTTTTCCTTTCCTGGGCTTGGTAACAAGGTAAAGTGCGGCGTTGAGTTCCGCCACACAGCACGCAATGTCTCAATTCGGCGGAAAGTAGGGAACAGAATTGTTGTAAGAGAATGGAGTGTCTTAACACTAGGTTCTCAGGTTCTCTCTGCCTACCCTGCTATATGTGGGATACAACGTGAAGTTAAAAAAAAATATATATATTAATTTTTTAATATTTTGTGTAAGTATATAACAAAATGAATGTAAAAATAAATTTTAATGATCTTACTAGTAGGTTACGATTGTTACGATGTTAGATGCCATCGTGGCGCAGTGGCAGCGTTTGACCGTAAACGCGATTGGTTGTGGAATCGATTCCCACTAGGGGAAATGATTATTTTTCAATTATTTTCATTTTCCCGTTCTGGTAAAATAAAGCACGGTGTTGACTTCCGCTACTCAAAAGCAATGTTTCGCTTTTAAGCGGAATAAAATAATATTTAATACGCATAAAATATATTTTGTGCCAATTATTGAAATTTGTATATGTTGATAATTTGTATTTGAATGCCTGTTTAGTTGATATTGTGTAATGTATTTATTTTATATTATATTAAATTAATAACGTCTGTCGTGGCGCAGAGACACAAGCGTGCGACTGTAAACGCAACAGGTTGTGGGTTCGATTCCCACTCCAGGAAATGTAAAATTTAGTATTTTCATTTCTTCGCCACTCAGCACGCAATGCCTCAATTCGGTGGAAAGTGGGACGGAACGAAAGTGGAACGGAGTGTCTTAACACTAGGTTTCCTCTGCCTACCCTGCTATATGCGGGATACAGCGTGAAGCTGTGTATGTATGTATGTAAATTAATTTAAACCGTTACTTCCAGGTATTCGACCTGCTAGCGAATAAAGCGAAGCTCCGTGTCCTAGAGGACGCTAAGCAGCAAATCCAGATAGTGGGCCTCACTGAGAAGGTGGTCAATAGTGTTGATGAAGTTCTCAAGTTAATACAACATGGAAACGCTTGTAGGACTTCGGGACAAGTATGTTGAACGACATTTTTATGATCTCTTTATGAATTATTTATTTAAGTGGGGAAAGGAGTGTATTAACCCTAAGTTACCTCTGCCTACCCTGCTGTATGCGGGATATAGCGTGAAGCTATGTATGTATGTTTATGAATTATACATTTTATTGAATTATTACCTAAACGCCTGTCGTGGCGCAGAGGCACAAGTGTGCGACTGTAAAGCGACAGGTTGTGGGTTCGATTCCTACTCCAGGAAATGAAGTATTTTCATTTTCTGGGTTTGGTGACAAGGCAAAGCGCGGCGTTGAGTTCCGTCACTCAACACGCAATGCCTCAATCTGGCGGTAAGTGGAAAACGGATTTGTTGAAAGAGAACGGAGTGTCTTAACACTAGGTTCTCCGGTTCCCTCTGCCTACCCCGCTATATGCGGGATACAGTGTGAAGTTAAAAAAAATAATAATTTTGTTCTTTATTCGCAGACATCGGCGAACTCCAACTCGTCGCGTTCGCACGCCGTGTTCCAGATCATGTTGCGGTCGACCGGCATTCAACACATGGAAGGGAAGTTCTCACTCATCGACCTGGCCGGCAACGAGCGCGGCGCTGACACCTCCTCCGCCAACAGGCAGACCCGTAAGTATTGTGTGTGTGTGCGTCTGTGTGTGAGACACCTTCGCCAACAGGCAGACGCGTACGTGTTGTGTGTATGGGACATCTACTCCACTAACCGCCAGAAGCGTATGTATTGTCTGTGTTGTGTGTATGAGACGTTGCCCCCGAATAGACTGACACATTACTTGTGGTATATGTTATGAGTTTATATTGGAAATACATACATACATACATACATACATACATACATACATACATACATAGCTTCACGCTGTATCCCGCATATAGCAGGGTAGGCAGAGGGAACCTAGTGTTAAGATACCTACTTGAATAAAGCATATTTTGATTTTGATCACTTTAAAATCATTACATAACATTCACATAAATACTTATATTTAATGTAATTCATAACAAATGTATTACTACAAAATTCTTTTCTATGTACTCAGGTATGGAAAGTGCAGAGATCAACAAATCCCTGCTCGCACTGAAAGAGTGTATCCGCGCAATGGGCATGAAGGGCAACAACCACCTGCCGTTCCGCGTCTCCAAGCTGACCCAAGTACTGAGAGACAGCTTCATCAATGAGAAGAGCCGCACGTGCATGATCGCAATGATATCACCAGCCATGTCCTCCTGCGAGCACTCGCTCAACACGCTCAGATATGCTGATAGGTGTGTATGGTGGTGTTTTTTTTTTATGGATAACGGATGGCAAACGAGCAGAAGGACCACTTGATGGTAAGTCTTACCTTCGCCCGTGAACATCTACACCACCAGAGATGTTGTAGATGCGTTGTCAACTTAGATGGTACAAATGGGAGGGGAGGACAATGTAGTAGTCCGCTAGCGGAACCACCACATCTTGGGGAAGGATGGGTGGGTAAGGGGAAAACCTGGCTTACATGCCATCGAACCGGAACACACCGTAAGATATTTGTCGGTTCGTCTTTGACATGATAGTGGTCGCGAGGCAATCGGAGGACGAACCTCCTACCACCTGCCTACTGGGATACCCGCCTTTTACGGGACGCTACCCTGCGGCGGAGGGGAATTGTATTCTAACCCCGTCCCCTCACAGGGAAAAAGGTTTTAGACTTGTATGTTGAGTGCACCTACATACGTTATATGTTAATATTTTTCAGTAATACGTTTTTAATAAGACTAAAATACTTTCAAAAGTTTTGAGTTAAACATTGCTATTATTGTTCTTATATTACAATATGTATTGTTTTTTTTTTAACTTCACGCTGTATCCCGCATATAGCAGGGTAGGCAGAGGGAACCAGAGAACCTAGTGCTAAGACGCTCCTTTCTCTTTCAACATTTCCGTTCCCCACTTTCCGCCGAATTGAGGCATTGCGTGTTGAGTGGCGGAACTTAACGCCGCGCTTTGCTTTGTTACCAAACCCAAGAAATGAAAATACTAAATTTTACATTTCCTGGAGTGGGAATCGAACCCACAACCTGTCGCGTTTACTGTCGCACGATTGTGCCTCTGCGCATTCTTTTTTATATTATTATTATTTTAAAAAGTGTTATATTAATGTTGTTTTACATACTATATCAGAGTGAAGGAGCTGGGCACGGTGGATGAGTCTCGTCGCGTGGATGTGGATGCTGCGGACGAGGAGATGGACGTTGAGGAGGCTGTCGCGCGCGTTGATTTAACCTTCGAGGATCTCGAGCACGAGGATCTGGTGCATTTGCGATCGCTTAATGTTAGTATGCAAATATTTTGTGTTTTTTAATACATACATACGTATGTATGTATGTATGTACATAGCTTCACGCTGTATCCAGCATATAGCAGGGTAGACAGAGGGAACCGACGTGTTGAGACACTCCGTTCCCCACTTTCCACCGTATTGAGGCATTGTGCCTTGTTACCAAACCCAGGAAATGAAATTCCATTTTCTAGAGTGGGAATCGAACCCACAACCTGTCGCGTTTACAGTCGCAAGCTTGTGCCTCTGCGCCACGACAGGCGTTAAGGTGTTTTTTTTTTATTATTTATTAAAGTCAATTTTATTTAATGTAAGAAGGTATTTTAGTAGCTTATCGGTTTTTCTTGTACAGGGTAGTTGGAGATCTAGTATTACATTCCGTTCTGCGTTTATGTCGTAATGAGAATACATACATAGCAGGATAGGTAGAGGGGACCTAGTGTTAAGACACTCCGTTCTTTTACAACAATTCCGAAATTTAGTTGTTTATATTAGGATATAATTAAAATGAATATAATTTTATTATACACAGCAGGGCGACATGTCTGCGGAGATGTATACGTTCCACGAGGCTATAGGCGAGCTGCAGCGCGCTGAAGACGAGGTGCTCGACAACCACAAGGCCGTCTCCGACTACCTGCAGCACGCCCAGCAACGCACCAACGCGTTGTTAGCGCTCACCACGGAAGTAGACTACGATCAAGAAGGTGAGTGTGTGTGTGTGAGTGTGTTACACACACGCAATCACATATATATATATATATTTTTTTTTTTTTTTTTTATAAAGACAATAATAGTGCTTAATATCAAGTATTAATAATGTATACTATTTTTTTTTCTTTTTTTTTTTTTGTGATACACATACGCAATGACATATGCGCACACTACTCGTACGCATGTGTGTGTTATATATACATGTACGCACACATACGTGGATTACGTACGCATAGATACATACATATATGCATGCATACACATTTGTAAATATACACATCAAGGCTTAAACACGCATGCAAATTTTTGTATGAAATGAACATTTTTTCCTTAAACATATGCTATTTAAGTATAATTTTTAATTCTTTGCTTGAAAGTCGTAAATAAAATAATTTCTAAAATTTCTAATAAGTTGACAGGTACGTTGCTTTAATGTCAGTAACAAGCAAAGATATATATATATATATATATATATATATATATATCTGCATTTACCTATATTGTATTTAATATTATTACATCTAATTTTTTTTTTTGACTTTTTTTCTCTTTTGTTATAAAAATAAATATTTGAAAGAATATTTCTATAAATATTCTTTCAAATAATTGTTTTTATATGTATATCGTTGCTTCAATTCATAAGTATCACAATTTAAAAGATAAAAAGTGCAAAAATTCAAAATGCTTTAATTTTTATATTAAAAAAAAAATATCCATTTATTTCATATTTCAAAGTACATAAGTAACGCAACCGTTTCTTTTGGATTGAATTCAAGCCATATCTTTTTTATGATTTTTTTTTTAGTTCTGCAGTAATTTTGAGTTATGGTACTTTTGATGGTGTGAATTTTTGAAAACCGCTTTAACAATTGAATCGGTGAGTGCAGAAACAACGTAAGTCACAAAAAATGCAAAAATTCGTAATCGATTTAAACTAGCTTAGAAAGGCAAGTAATACGCTTTTTTCTCCTTAATCCAAAATTTGAAAATCCGGACTTACGTTGTTTCTGCACTCACCGATTCAATTTTCTTTGCTACTTTTTAAAATATTGTCTTGTATTTTTTGTGTGTACATAAAAACAGCTTCTTAGCTCAACGCCACGCTTTGTACTATTTGAGTTCTAGAATATGCTAGAAAGCGCTAGAAAATGCTTGAATAACGTATGTGTAGTGTATGTTGGCTGTATCGCATGGTGTGTGTGTTCGTAGAGGCGCGCGGCGTTAAACGCCGGTGTGCCGGTAAGTAGAAATAAAAATTTCATGTCATGGCACAAAAATTCAAAAATTTTAAATGGCTACTTTTTGTTTTTTTTTTTGTGAATCATATTAGATGGTATATCTTAAATTTCAATAAGATGTCTTTTTGTTTTTTTTTATAATATGATGGTATAGCGTACTATTACCCCATACATCTAAATTTTCAACGTAATATCGGCCCATCGCTTCCGGTGTTGCCAACGCTATCGCTCATGTCATCGGCTTGTAAGTAACACTAATGTTTTTTTTTTAATATTTAATTTGTTTTTTCTTTTATGCGTCTTTAATATAGGCCTGTATTTACGCTTTAAGTATAATTCCCCTCCGCCGCTGGGTCTTCCCGTAAGAGGCGGGTATCCCAGTGGTTAGGTGGTAAGAGGTTCGTCCTCCGTCTGGTTTGCGACCACTATCATGTTAAAGACGAATCGCCAAATATCTAATGATGTGTTCCGGTTCTTTTTCTTTTTTATGGGTAGATTAAATAATTAAAAATATATCTGCTCAACTACTATCTAAAGACGTGAGTATGGAGCTAGTGTACTGCGATGCGCGTACACTAGCTCCGTACTTACGCTTGGGCGCGCGTCCGTTTCCTTTTACTTAGCCTTGACCGGTAGCGGGGCAACTCAACATTTATTTCTTTTTTTTTTTTAACTTCACGCTGTATCCCGCATATAGCAGGGTAGGCAGAGGGAACCCGAGAACCTTATGTTAAGACATTCCGTTCTCGTACAACAATTCCGTTCCCCACTTTCCGCCAAATTGAGGCATTGCGTGTTGAGTGGCGGAACTCAATGCCGCGCTTTGCCTTTTTACCAAACCCAGGAAATGAAAATACTAATATTTCCTGGAGTAAGAATCGAACCCACAACCTGTTACAATCGTACGCTTGTGCCTCTGCGCTACGACAGCTATATCGTACATTATGTAATAGTATTGCCATTTCAAATAAACAATAATAATGCTTCAAGCTTTTAATAGACGCTAAAATATTATAATTTGTTTAAATCAAATTTACACTACACTAAATCACTAGCACACTAAATGACACCTTAAATAAAGAAAAAAAATGGTTGTCACTTGTTATCTTTAATATTTTTGTCTTCGTTAATTTTTTTGTTTTGCAATAAATGATAATAATAAAAATTATAGTCAGTGTCTAACTTCTGTTAGCAATTTGTTGTGGGTTCGATTTCCACTGAGGGCTATGGTTATGTTTTAACCTTTTTTTTTATTTCTCCGCTTTGGTGGTGAAGCGCAGCGTTAAGTTTCGTCATTTAACATTCAATGTATCAAATTCGGTAAGCGTCGAATGGAGTGACTTGTGATACTAATCAAAGTATTCATACATTCATTCATAGCTTCACGCTGTATCCCGCATATTGCAGGGTAAGCAGAGGGGGTTCCCTCTTCCCTCCTACACTAGGTTTAGTGTTAAGACACTTCGTTTCCCACTTTCCGCCGAATTTAGGCATTGCGTGCTGAGTGGCGGGACTCAATGCCGCGCTTTGCCTTGTTACCAAACCCAGGAAATGAAAAATTCCATTTCCTGTAGTGGGAATCGAACCCACAACCTGTCGCGTTTACAGTCGCACGCTTGTGCCTCTGCGCCGCGACAGGCGTTCAAAACATTCAATTGATTACCTGTCATTACATGGCAGGTAATCAAAATATTCTTTATTCAAGTAGGCTATTACAAGCACTTTCGAATCGTCAATTTACAAAGGTGTCAGTCGTGTCAGTCCTAACGGAAGCTACCACCGGCTCGGAAGGCAGTTCTGCTGAGAAGAGCCGGCAAGAAACTCAACAGTTGCTCTTTTCAAAGACAGTTGCTCTTGTCTAGATTCTCTCTGCCTACCCTGTTATGTCTACGTAATTACATACATACATACATAGCTTCACGCTGTATCCCGCATATAGCAGGGTAGGCAGAGGGAACCTAGTGTTAAGACACTCCGTTCCCCACTTTCCACCGAATTTGGGCATTGCATGCTGAGTGGCGGAACTCAACGCCGCGCTTTGTCTACGTAATTAAGTTTAAAAAAGTGTTAATGTTGCTTTAATGTGTTTTTTTAGTATTATTCACACTCTTAGCATATATAATATTAAGTCTTAGTGGCTCAAGAAGTACGGGTTCGAGTCCCGCCACGTTAAAGTTTTTTAATATTTTTAATTTATTTTTTCTTAGCAAGTTAGTGTTGATTTTTAAATGATTGAAGGTATTATACATTTTGCAACTACAACATTGAATTTATTTCCCCAGCGTACGCGACCCAATGGGAGGAACTCCTCAACGAGCAACTGGCTGTGCTGGCGCAGTCACGTGACCTCGTATCAGAGTTCCGTGCCAAGATGCAGCGGGAGGAGCACATCTCCAAGCGCATACAGCCATCCACCAGTAATCAATAGCACACACACACAGACCCATACATACACGGCTTATAGTGTAACCGCACATGTGTTATCGGTATTGTATATTTATATTGAAGTAGTAATGTAACGTATTTGATATTTTTAATTGTTATAGTTTTAAATGCATCCTCCTCCGTCTGGCTCGCGACCACTATCATGTCAAAGACGAACCGCCAAATATCTTATGATGTGTTCCGGTTCGATGGCATGTAAGCCAGGCTTTCCTTTTTCCCACCTATCCTTTCCCCAAAATCTGGTAGTTCCGATAGCGGACTACTACATTGTCCTCCCCTTCTATCTGTATCTTCTAGGTTGGCAACGCATCTAGAACATCTCTGGTGTTGTAGATGGTCATGGGCAAAGGTAGCCACTTACCATCAGGTGGTCCTTTTGCTCGTTTGCCATCCGTTATCCATTAAAAAAAAAAAAATTTGTTTGTTCTATTGAAATCTTATTATGGTAATCATATTTGCAACGCCATTTAAATAAACATGTCTGGATATCTTGTAACTAACCAACGTGCGCTTAAAACTATATTATACTGGCTTTCCGCCCGCGGCTTCGCCCGCGTGGAATTCGGTTATATCGCGCCACATGGTAAGAGTAGCCTATAGTCTTTCCCAAGCTATAGACTATTTGTCAAAATTGGTTAAGTGGTTTATATTTCATTTCATTTTATGTTTAAAAATAAGTAACTTCGAAAGACAGAGTTACTTTCGCATTTGTAATATTAGTATGGATATATATATATATATATATATATATATATATATAATTCAGAAAAGAAAGATGGGTACTTTGTCGATGTTATAATATCGATTCTCTGTATGTATTAACGCTTATACAATACCGATTTTGCTAATATCGATATTGTATTTTGTTATATGGTCTGTTGAATTAAAATTGAACGTTGTATGTTCCTAATAGTATATACATTTGTTTTTTTTTTTTGATTGTTTAGTATTTTTTTTTTTTTTTTTTTGTTTATTATTTTTTTTTTTTTTGGTACAATATCGATATTGCCCATGTTGTGGTTACTATGCGAATTTTTTTTTTGGTCTAAATTTCAAACTCGGTCTGGAGATGTTCTTAATCATGGTGTTTAATTAGGAAACTAATATTTTCTAAATCGAGTCTATATATATAAATGAAGTCTATATAGTTTGGTGGTGGTATTTTGTTTGGTGGTAGGAGGTTCGTCCTCCGTCTGGCTCGCGACCACTATCATGTCAAAGACGAACCGCCAAATATCTTATGATGTGTTCCGGTTCGATGGCATGTAAGCCAGGTTTTCCCATTCCCACCCATCCTTTCCCCAAAATGTGGTGGTTCCGAGAACGGAATACTACATTGTCCTCCTCTTCCATCTGTATCCTCTAGGTTGGCAACGCATCTACAACATCTCCGGTGTTGTAGATGTTCATGGGCGAAGGTATCCACTTACCATCAGGTGGTCCTTCTGCTCGTTTGCCATCCGTTATCCATAAAAAAAAATAAAAAAAAAAATAGTATCTATCTCTCTCTTTCGATTATCATCTCTCTCGATCACCTCTTTTGACGATTTAGTACATTTTGCTTCCAGACCGATGTTTGCATTAAACCTGTTGTGGAATAGTAGCTGGTCTACGTTAGCTTTTGAAGTAATGTTGGTCATTTACCAAAAAAAAAAATAGCTTAGATTTCAAACACCAAGCCGTTATGTTAATGTAATAGTAACCAAAGCTATATCATTCTAAATATCGATTTTTATGGACAATCACTCGCGTCCCTCATCAAAATAATTATTTAAAATCGATTATAAAACAAATAGACATACAAACGGTTGCTATATATTATCTGTAGTATTAGTGGATGCGATTTGGCATTGACTCAGTGTGGTTTGGCGTTTTAATTTATAGACCTTTCTTAGCAGTTAGTATTCGATGTATATTTTTGCGGTAAGTAAAAGACAGGCTTTCAAACAAAAAATTAAATATATCCCAACAATATAAATCGATATATTGACCCTTAACCATGCATTTAACTTCGCTAAAGGCCTATATATATGTTTGTATTAAAGGGGACACCCCTCAATTAAGGGGAATTCCCATCGTCCGTGAATCTTTTGTATGATATTTATGTAACTTAACGTGTGCTTCATTTGTAAACTAACTGTTATTTCGATCCATATTATATGGAAAATTGGAATTTATTATGAATGTCGTGAATTTGGTTATTAGAGATTATTTCAACTATTTTTTTTTTTAATATTTTTTTTTCTAATAATGATTTAAGATTTAGTGATGCCATGTGTTGCTATATAAAAAAAATATTTTGTGTAATAGTCTCTGAATAAAAAATAAATACTCGTGCAGTTGTGAGTGTGATTGGATAGATTGGTGTGCATAACAAGGCTAATTTTATTATTTATATTTAATTTAATTACATATATATATATATATACTATTATTTAATGTCTGCTTTTTTATATTAGAAAAAACAGCCATTGTATTCTACTGTTTAAATTAAAAAAAAAATACTAAGATATCTGCCATCTTAAATTTAAAAAAGTAACTTAGTATAAAAAAATAATTATTTTACCCTTCTTCTATATATAAACACACTCAGACTAACTTATAGGGTTCTTTTTCAAGTCATTTTTTTATTTTATTTTTTTGTAATGCCACTTATTTATTATGTTGTGATAATAATTGTAATTTGTAATTTGTAATATGAACAGCGTTAAGCGCCTTCAATAAATATGGCTTGTAATAAAAATTGTTTGATTTTTTTTGTTCTTATCTGTCTAATTTTCACAGATAAAATATATTATGTTTTTATTTGACAGATAATTAAAGTTTTTTTTTTTTCAAATATATACTGGTGCTAGTTTTATGCCTCGACGGTAACAAATTATATGAGACGTTTTTTTTTTAATTAAATGTTCCTAAATTTTGCCTAAGGCTAAACAAACAGCCAGTTCCTGCATTCTATTACTATAAAAAATATTTTAAAACTAACCGTCGAGGTCACAGCTTCAATTTAGATAGCGCTTATTAATATAATTAAAAAAAAAATCGGTTCTCTGTATCAGAGAGACTGTATACGCCGATATTATTTTTTTCATTGCGTTGGAATGAAGGTGTATGTGAGGAGTGCTTTATTATAATCAACATATTTTAACATCGCACGTAATAATAAATTAATCGAAATTGAATTGGCTGTGTTATTTATATTGCCTTTGTTCCTGTTTAACCGATTTCAAAAATGGAGGGTCTCAATCTTTTTTTTTTAACTTCACGCTGTATCCCGCATATAGCAGGGTAGGCAGAGGGAACCTAGTGTTAAGACACACCGTTCTCTCACAAATCCCCACTTTCCGCCAGATTGATTGATTGGCATTGCGTGTTGAGTGGCGGAACTCAACGCCGCGCTTTGCCTTGTTACCAAACGCAAGAAATGAAAATACTAAATTACATTTCCTGGAGTGGGAATCGAACCCACAACCTGTCGTGTTTACAGTAGCACGCTTGTGCCTCTGCGCCACGACAGGCGTCAGGCATTACTTGTTATTGAGTGAATTTATTTTGATGATCCTTTTTTTATATGATAGCTAATGCTTTTGATGTGGTCCCATTTAAATTTAGAATAGAATAGAATAATCATTATTGCACACAACAAAATACAAAAGAAAGAGGAAACAATAATATGAACTCATATATCTGTATGCAAAGGCGGTCTTATTGCTTCAAGCAATCTCTTACAGACAACCTTTATTAATAGGCTTACCATAATTACGAAGAGCCAAACCGGGACACAGAAGAGAAAGAGGCTCATTTTCATTTTGCTTAATTTGTGTTGTATTATGAATTGAAAATCTTAATTAAAAAGAAAAAGAGACAATTGGTTGGGGTGTCGGTGCTGTTCAAGTTTGACCGGGACGCCGGGACAGGGATCTCAAATCGTAACTATCCCGGTCAAACCGGGACGTATGGTAAGCCTACATATAATCAATATATTTATACGTGAAACAAAAACTTTGACCCTTTTTACGAAAATTACGCGGACGGAGGAGCATGAAATTTGGCACACTTATAGTTTATATAGAGAAGGAGTGCACAACATATATTAAATTGATAAAATAAATGTTACACACACTGCCATGGTTTGACATCCATGTTTACATAAAGTGACATATACGTTGCTAGGCATCGTGTTGTTAACGCGTCACCAGGTCGCTAAGTAAAATAAAACAAAACATAGTCACAAAAGTAATTTATTAAATATAAAATTCTAAGTAGACTTTGTACTACACAAATTCATCGGTGTGAGCTGAAACGGAAATTCGGTGGAAGACACACTGTGTACACTATTGTGCATCTCTATATATATATACACTATTGTGCATCTCTATTAACATATATATATATATATATATATATATATATATATATATATATATATTTACATATTAATATATTTAGAAAACATATAAAGCTTTGAACGCAGCGGGACTAGAACCCGCGCCTCTTGGAAATCGTCCAAGCGCTCTCACCACTAAGTTGTAACAAGCGTATAAGAATTTCGACGCAGCCGGTTGTAGAACGCATGGCTTAGTGGTCAGAGCGCTTGGACGGATTCCAAGAGGCGCGGGTTCGAATCCCGCTGCGTTGAAATTTTTATACGATTTCTAAATATGTTTTTCGTTTCATAAGTGAGAGATTAACACTTTAAAAGCAACTTTTAGCCGAATTTATATCGTGAAGTTTATTATATCGATGGTTCAATTCAAAAGTACCATAAACCATAGAAATAGTAAAAATATTTTTATAGTTAAAAATACAACCAAACTCTTACATTTTCATATTTAAAAAAGATACTCATTGATTTCAAATTTTAAGGTACATAAGTAAACCATAACTTTTTAACTTTGATGTAAAAAAGTGTTTTTTTTCTTTTTTTTTAACTTCACGCTGTATCCCACATATAGCAGGGTAGGCAGAGGGAACCTGAGAACTTAGTGTTAAGACACTCCGTTCTCTTACAAAAAATCCGTTCCCCGCTTTCCGCCAAATTGAGGCATTGCGTGTTGAGCGGCGGAACTCAACGCCGCGCTTTGCCTTGTTACAAAATTTACGCTTTACTAATAAATGAATACATGTGCACAATATAAATATGGCATAAATGCAAGTCACTGGTGGCATTACAATTTGTGACCTAAGCACACACGGGACTATTCTAGAATAAATAAAAATAAATTTAGGTGATTATCACAGAACATTCCTAGATGTAAAAATAATAGATAATATTCATAAATTTAAAAGTATTTTATATTATTGACACCATATATTTTTTAGAGAGATTTGCTTAGAGTGTAAACCTGCTAATTCCTTTTTTAACTTCACGCTGTATCCCGCATATAGCAGGGTAGGTAGAGGGAACCAGAGAACCTAGTGTTAAGACACTCCATTCTCTTAAGTTTCAGCTCCCCACTTTCCGCCGAATTGAGGCATTGCGTGCCGAGTGGCGGAACTCAAC
Source organism: Philaethria dido (assembly GCA_033558755.1). Lineage (NCBI taxonomy): Eukaryota > Metazoa > Arthropoda > Insecta > Lepidoptera > Nymphalidae > Philaethria > Philaethria dido. The sequence continues at coordinate 312,765 of JAKGSA010000142.1, forward strand.
GTCACGCTTTGCCTTGTTACCAAACCGAGGAAATGAAAATAATAAAATATACATACATACATAGCCTCGACAGCTGTATCACCGGGTTTTGTGGGGTAGGCCGAGCTTGACCTAGAGCTCTGACCCTGGCTTGGCCTCCTCGGGAGGAGGACCATCATTACTTAGATACTGTCAGTGTCACTGAAGTGGCGCCTCCTGCGAGGCACGAACCTGTCGCGCTTGCAGAAGCACTGCTTGTAGTGGGGGACTTTGCTTTCGCTCAGCCCGAGCTTAAGCCTACTGGGTAGGGCGTCTGATGCCCTGTTGGATTTTAGTGGCTTGACCGCTATGTGTCAATAATAAAAATTTGAAACATAATACTTATAAATAAAATTTAATTTTAAAGTCAAGTATAGTTTGTGAATTAAAAATTATATAATGGTCTTTATAAAATTACTGCTTCTTCTAGCCCTTACCCCATTATTTTGGGTCGGGTCTCCTTACTTTTCTGCGCCAAGACGTGCGATCTTGGGTTGTCAGTTCAGGCAATTGGGATTCCCATCGCACGAGGGGTACGCCCTAGTATATTTACCCGGTTTCATAGTCTTGTGCTTTCATGTAAGGAGAAAACGTTTTGGCTCTTAATTTTATGGCCGGTTGCCATCTGACGCCAATGCAGTAACTCTTTTAAAGAGGCTGCAGCATTTACTATGGGAAATAAATTAACATTGGAACCAATTAATCCTGTTTTTAAAATATCTATCCATATTCTTTCAATGACATAAATATCACTACTTCTGCAATTTTTTAATGATTCTTTATTATAAGAAATTACTAATAAAATATTAATTATTTTAATCTACTTCAAAAAAATTATGTACATATCTTATGAGTGTTACCACATAACTTTATACTGAATGAAATAACTTCGATAATTTATTTCTCTATGAACATTTATTTTTCTATCAAGTATCAAGTAGTTTTTGAGATATTTGTAATAATTTTAATTTTGTATGAAATCTGTTTTCTTTTGTTGTTGAAAATTTTTAACAATTATTACTTCAAATTAAATTTATATAAATATATACAAGTACCAAAAAATATAACCTTTGGTTAATTTCAACTAAATTTCATTACCTACTATGGAACAGCGTCTGACTGACAAGATTAGTTGCAGGTTCGATTCCAATATCAAGAAATATTTTTTTTTTAAGTCGTGACAGGAAACAACGCCACGCCTCATCTTAATCGAGCAAAGAAATGAAAATAATTAAAATAGAATTATTCCCAATCCGGCGGAAAGTGGGGAACGGAATTGTTGAAAGAGAACGGAGTGTCTTAACACTAGGTTCTCTGGTTTCCTCTGCCTACCCTGCTAAGTACGGGATACAGCGTGAAACTGTGTAAAAAAAAAATTGACAAAAAGACACTCCGTTCCCAACTTTCCGCCGAATCGAGGCATTACGTGTTGAGTGGCGCAACTCAACACCGCGCTTTGCCTTGTTACGAAACCCAGGAAATGAAAATACTACATTTCCTGTACTGGGAATCGAACCCACAACCTGTCGTATTTACAGTCGGACGCCCTCTGCGCTACGACAGGCGTAATAAAAATGATTCCCCAGAATGGAAATCGAATCCACAACCAACCGCATTTACAGATGGACCCACTACGACCACGCCACGATGGTTTGAATAAATGACCATAATTAAATCTCTTTCATTTCATCACCATATTAATACAAAACGCGCTACTAAGTTCCTTCTTTATATCCCTCGATGTTATGCAGAAAAGAACAGAAAAGAACAGAAAAGAGTCAGAAAAGAACAGAAAAGAGTCAGAAAAGGACAGAAAAGAGTGTCTTAACACTCCGTACTCCACTTGCGGGTATTAACTATAGGTATTTTCATAGTATATCTTCTTCAAATCCTTCCCCAGTGAGAATATGTGGATCGCCGATAGCTGGTACACTAGGACTATATTCGCTTGTGGCCCAAAGATATAAGTTCAACGTTCGTTCCGTACATTGTGCTATAAACCTGAAAATAATAATAAATAGTTATTATAACTAGAGACAAGGCGCGGCGTTGAGTTCCGCCACTCAGCACGAGAACGAAAACGGAGTGTCTTAACACTAGGTTCTCTGGCCCTCTGCCTACAGCTGCTATGTACGGGATACAGCGTGAAGTTAAAAAAAATACCTAAAGGCCATCGTGGCGTAATGGCCATTGCATACAGTAGGGAAGGCAGAGGGAATCTAGTGTAAAGACGCTCCGTTTCCCACTTTCCGCCAACTCAACGCCGCACTTTGCCTTGTTAGCAAACCCAGGAAATGAAAAATTCCATTTCCTGGAGAGGGAATCGAACCCACAATCTGTCGCGTTTACAGTCGCACGCTTGTGCCTCTGCGCCACGATAGGCAATAATAATAATAGACTTTTTTTTAAAATCAGCATTTACCTAACAAAAGGTCTAACATCTCCCTCGTTAGCAGTCTGCAGATGCTGGTAATACAAATGCCTGTGTTGCTTAGCAATTATGACAGGAGGATAGCCGGCCTGCATTAGAAGTAGATTCATGAGGAGTCTTGATGTTCTGCCGTTGCCATCTATGAAGGGGTGTATGTAAACTAACTTGTAGTGCGCTAGGGCTGCATATCTAAAAATAGATAATATTTTATATTAAAAAGAGTGTAAACGCGTTAGGTTGTGGGTTTGATACCCACTTCAGGAAATGGAATTTTTCATTTCCTGGGTTTGGTAACAAGGCATAGCGCGGCGTTGAGTTCCGTCATTCAGCACGCAATGCCTCAACTCGGCGGAAAGTGGGGAACGGAGTGTCTTAACACTAGGTTCTCTCTGCCTACACTGCTATATGCGGGATACAGCGTGAAGCTGTGTATGTATGTGAAGCTGTTTTATCCAGCAACAGGGTAGTCAGGAGACCTACGTCAAGAAACTCCATTACGTTTTCCCTCCTATGTATCAAACATTTCTGTTTGGTAGTGGAACATAACACCGCGCTTCCACTTACCAGAGTGGAGAAATGAACATATAATTTATATCCTTGAGTGGGAATCGAACCCACAAACAATGGCGTTCACAGTAGATGCTGTTACATTGTGATAATGACATATAATATCTGCAAATATTTAGCTTCCCCACTTTCCACCAGATTGAGGCATTGCGTGTTGAGTGGCGGAACTCAACGCCGCGCTTTGCCCTGTTACCAAACCTAGAAAATGAAAATACTTTGTTTCCTAGAGTGGGAATCGAACCCACAACCTGTCGCGTTTACAGTCACACGCTTGTGCCTTTGCGCCACGACAGGCGTCAAAGTGGGGACCGGAATTGTTGAAAGAGAATGGAGTGTCTTAACACTAGGTTCTCTGGTTCCCTCTGCCTACCCTGCATTTGTATTTAGCAGTAAAAAACATAGTGGAAGTACAACTTAAATAAACATTAAAATATATATGTTGTTATAAATATATATTTATTTTTATGTATGTAATTTTTTTTATAGTTGGTTAAGAGATTTGAAAATTATATAGCATTAGTAAACTACCAATTCATCATGGCAGATTGATTGTTTTTCTTATCTTTACACCCATATTTTGTATGATTTATTATGAATTTATTATGTCCAACTTTAATTTGTCTATGGTTTATTTAAACATGGAACAAAATTGATAAGTACAATAAATGTAGTATCATTTCAAATATATATAATTACTTTCAAAATGACATTACATTATACTATGACAAGAACAACATAATATAAAAACAAATTAAATAAAATAAACAAAATGAAACAGACCTTACAGGATGCAACTCCAATGCATCCTCTGAATTCAACCATTCCAAGAACTGTGACATTAACTTTTGTATTTCCGATGGTCCCGGAGGTATATGGCCACCCACATACACCTGAGTTCTTCTAAACTGCCCTCCTTCCACTGGGTCTACATGCCCTAACACTCTCTTATGAATCTCTAAGATATTTCCCATAGTGATATCTCGTAATCTGTATAACAAAGTAGTATTTATATACTTCATGGCTGCATCTAATCCTAGAATCTCATTATGTTCTGCTATACTTTTCCCAGCGACGGCTATTCTAGTTTCTAAAATACTCCTAGTTTGTTGTAGTGTCATTGTATTTCCTTCAATAGCGACCGTGTGATAGATATGCTGGAAATAAGCTTCTTTTTTAGCTCTGCATAGCGCTGCATTATTATCTGGTATAGACAGCAAAGTGTCTCGTTTCTCATTAATTTTTCTTAACATTTCTCTATCTAAGTTTTCAACAATGCTTGCTGTTCTTTGCCTATTCATTAATGCACCTGTATGATGAGGAAAATTACTAAGTGCTAATGTGTATAACTGATCAGCTTTCACAACATCTTTTTTAGTTTCTTCTAAAAATTCTCCATAATGATTTAATATATCTGCATGTTTTGGTGAAAGCGCGAATGCATGTTGAAAGAGTTTCAAAGCCTTATCAGCTTTACCATGTTTCTTCATTTCTAATGCCGCGTTCAAGGACACCACTGCCTCTGCATCTCGCGCTTTATCAACTTTTCTATTGGGAGGCGGAGACTCTTCTACAAAGGGTTCCAAATAATTTCCATACAAACCAGCAGGTATTGGCGAAAAGGGCTTCGATAATCTAACATCGTGACTCAGTAGTTTGTGCAATGAAATTAAAACAGCAAACGTACAAATAGCACTAGATAAAAATAACGCGGTTTTACATTTATCTATAATCATTTTCACATGAAAATTTCTAGATTCCTCCTTCATTGTTTCTGTATGTGTACTTCTATCTAAGAACAACATTTTTACTATTAGTGAAACTAAAAGTAGCTGATAAAATCTCGGGTTTAATCACTGTAAATAATTTTGATTTCATCGTGTAATGCAATAAAATTTCCAAACTCAAATAACAAAAAAACACGTAAGGCCATTGCTTGACAGCTACTTCAATCTTGACATCTGACAGTGACATTAAACAGCTGGAGTTTCTTTAATAAATGAACAAGCAAGAGCTAAATGGCGTAAATCCTATGTTACTATATAAAAAAAAAATATTTTATATTTTTTTCATTAATAATAATATTTAAGCAAATTCTTTACCTAAATTACAGAAAAATATTCTGATATTAAATTTATTCCAGCTTAACAATATTTTTATATTTCATATTTTATATCTTTGAAATTTTATTTAAATAAATCACTATGCTACATTTCTTTTCGTTAAAAAGCGTCTGATCTAAATTTTAAAGTTTGTATATATTTTTTTATATTTAAGAATTTACTTCTATTATATAAAATTATTATTTATATACATTTATTTGTCATGTTGGACAGTGTCTCATTGTAAACGAGATTGGTTGTCGTTTTGAACCCCACTCGGAACGATTAAATTATTTTCATTTCCCTGCTCTGGTGAGGCAAAAGGCGGCGTAAGGTTACACCATTCAAGACGCAATGTTTCAAGTTTGTCTGGAAAACACAGAACGAAGTGAAAAAAGGGACAAAAAGGTGATTATGAAGGAAAAGCAGAAAAAGACTATGTTTTTTATTTAACACCAAATAATTAAATATCTATCAATCGATATGACTAAATCAATATACGACCGATATATTAATTAAATATTAGCTGCAATGTACTCTAAATTTTTATGCGGAAGTCCGATTCTCATTTATTCTTTTTATTTTTAATTAAAATGATTGATATAGCCCAGTAATTCCCAAAGTGGTCTATATCGACCCCCTGGGTTCGATGTAGAACTGCAAGGGGTCTACTTGGGCGATAAAAAAAATGGGGGCCTATGAAATGAAAATGGTCAATGGCAAGAAATTGCAAAAAAAGTATAATAAATATAATTTTGACATAAAAAAAAATGTAATATAATTAATATCATTGATTTGAATTTATTATTAAACAATTAAATTTATCTCTCCTATTAAATAATTTTATTTTTTTGCTTAGTTTTTTTTATGTAACAGTTACTATATTTTGATTTATGTTCAATTAATAAATGTGTTAAACTGTATCGTTGTTTTTTTATATCAAAAATAAAAATTAAATTAAAAAAAAAAAAATAAGTCATTCAAGGTCTAAGCAGGGGGTCTATCTAAAACTGAAAAACATGAGAAGGGCTCTACGACGTAAAAAAAGCTTGGAAACCTCTGATATAGCCAAAGCAAGCATGAGTCATGCATCCTTCAGCTAAAGTTTCCCAAACAAATATTATAAAAAATTGACATAAATTTTAATGAGTTAAAATTAACGCTTCATTGCATATTATAAAAGGGACTGGTTTTGTATATTTCATAAGATATTAATCAGAATTAAATTACATGGATTGTGCATATCTTATGAGGTAACTTAAACGTCTGTCGTGGCGCAGAGGCACAAGCATGCGACTGCAAACGCTACAGGTTGTGGGTTCGATTACCACTCCAGGAAATGTAATTTTTCATTTCCTGGATTTGGTAACAAGGCAAAGCGCGGCGTTGAGTTCCGCCACTCAACATGCAATGCCTCAATTCGGCGGAAAGTGGGGAACGCAGTGTCTTAACACTAGGTTCCCTCTGCCTATCCTGCTATATGCGGGATACAGCGTGGAGATATGTATGTTATGAGGTAACTAACAGGTAACACCTGCGAAATAAAGTACGCGGTCCAATTTAAATCATATATTTCATATTTTAATACTTTCATTCTCTCGAATAAATAACAAAACCTTACATTAACATTCAGATCATCATTATATTAGATTAAACACACTTTAAAACTATAATTATTGAAAATAAAATTAGAAATATGAATTTGCGACCTCAGCCTAACAGTGTAAGCTGCTTGACCGCGTCAGGTGCGATATCTAGGGTCACTTCAACGTACAAGGCAATTAATACTGCATTTTGACGATCACACTCCGCTCACAGCTGACTAGATCTTTGCAATAAAGTATCTAACAACTTTAGAAAATTAATCATTCGATAAATGTAGCTGACCTCGTAAATGCTTCTTCTAATTATTGCCCAGTTATGACAACTCGGCTGAAAGTGGTTAACGGAAATTTTAGGGGAACGGAGTGTCTTAACACTAGGTTCTTAGGTTCCCTCTGCCTACCCTGCTGTGCGGGCATCAGAAGTTAACACTATATATACTATATTATAAGCTAAAGTTTATATGGCAGTAGACGAAAGAAAGTCAATTCGAGATCTCTAATCAAACAGCTTAGGTTGCGGCTGACGGTGACATAATAAGGCAAGAATTTAGCCAATACACTTAAGTAATTGGCACTACAACCTACACTAGATAGAAATAAATATAAATATTTCTTCACTAATATATATCTTCTATGCTAAAATTAAAACATGGATTAGACTGAAAATGTCACAATTTTTATGACCTATTTAGTTTAATTCATGTCTTTTATATTGTTTTATTAATTTGCTTATAACGTAAAATATACACATGCCTCTCTCAGTTCGTGCGACCAGCGCCTCACACACCCTCGATTAAGCTAATCTATACAGACCACAGCCTGATATCGAACTAGTATTTATGATGGAAAATACTAAAAAATTAAAAATAATGATAATAAGTAATGTATGGAAATTTTAACGTGGCAGGAATCGAACCCGTGCCTCTTGGAATCTGTTTAAGAGTAGCCAATGATACAGTTCTTATCGAGTTATGTTCTAAATTTTTATTCGCGTGTTACAATTTATTATTGTTGTTAGCATTTCTGTAAGATTTTTTACAAATTTTTGCTACTCCAAGTATTCCAAGTATTTCAAAAAATGATGATTTGGTAAGAATGAATGCTATTTAATTTTTTTTTTTTTAATATTATTCATACATTTAGGTTATACCCAAATAATAAAAAAAGTAGATACAAATAAAAATTTGAACGAAGCACGATATTTATAGTTATAATTTTTCATATCATAAGTGTGTGAATAATATTAAAAAAAAAATAAAATATATTTTTTCATAAAAGATCTTAAGATTCAAAATGAAGACAATAATACAATGATTGATATATTTTGATTTCTGATAATTGATAATCGATTAAATAATAATAATCGATATTAATATAACACACACATTTTCTATTCGATATCTCGTTAGAATAGTTAAAAAGGCTATGGCAAAAAAATTGCCTGAAGGTATTATCATGTCATTATCTGTTATTTTTTTTAATTCTTGCCAAAGAAGTTAAATTTAATTGTAATTTGAAAGAGATGTCTAACAAAATCAATTCAACATTTTTAAAAGCACACAATTTATGTAAATTCGTCTTTAGACTTTAGTATTGTTGAAGCAATTGAAATTATATTCGCACGCGTGAATTAGTTGATAAGTCTACAATGCATACTTCTTAACACTTTATTTATTTTTAAGTTTAAGTTATATCTGTTAGTTCTAATTTTATATAGAAAGTGCTTGACTTCTTTATTTTTTTTAATTTAGCCACAGAACAACTCCTAATGGCCATTAACATTAAAAAAATACACATTCAACTCGATATATCAACATATTCACGCCATGATATTCAACAATACGAGTACAATGAAATTCCAATACCTTATAAATGGAATTAAAAATCATTCGCATACAGCAAACACTAATATAATTCGAGACTTTGATTTGACGCTAGCCATGCTGAGGTCCTCAATGGCACATTGAGTCAACCAGTATCATGGTGGAATAGAAGGAACACCCTAGAGTGATCATGGTACCCATGGCTATACATGAGTGGTAGGCCCTGAAGGTTTTTAACACGCGCAGGTAGCGGGGACAGTGGGCTAGCTCTCCGAGGACTAAGCGGCCGACCTGGAAAAGAAGAAATAACTTTTAATTACACTGTGAATATATATGGAACTTAATTTAATTGTTATTTATTTATTTGGCCATCGTAGTAATAACGGATGGCAAACGAGCAGAAAGAACACCTGATGGTAAGTGGTTACCTTCACCCATGGACATCTACAACACCAGAGATGTTGTAGATGCGTTGCCAACCTAGAGGATACAGATGGAAGGGGAGGGACAATATAGTAGTCCGCTATCGGAACTACCACGTTTTGGGGAAAGGATGGGTGGCTTACATGCCATCGAACCACACATTGCACGGAACACATCATAAGATATTTGGCAGTTCGTCTTTGACATGATAGTGGTCACGAGCCAGACGGAGGACGAACCTCCTACCACCTAAAAACTTTATGCGCGCTTTACATTATTTATATAGCATAATAGGATCGTCAGAGTGAACCTAGTGTTAAGACACTCCGTTCGCTGTTTTAAATATAATAATTTTGCCCCGAGTGGGAATCGAACCCAAGACCAATCGCGTTTACAATCAAACACTGTCCTACGACATGATGGCTTCTAATATAATGATAAATAAAATATAATTAGTTATTAAGAAATATATATTTATAGTACCTACATGTATGAAATATTTATATGAATCGTTTAAAATGGCACGTCGCACGTTTGAAATTGTACACTGAACACGTGTTTCACATTTGGTAGATGATTGACAGTAACACATTGATACTTGTTTAAATGGCCGTCTTGTTTTAGCTTGACTTAATGTTAATTACAAGGAATATAATTATTATTTTAACAGATGCTCTAAAAAGTAACATTTATATATAAATATGTGAAGCAAAAACTTTGGATCCATTTTTACGAAAATTACGCGGACGGAGGAGCATTAAACTTGGCACACTTATAGTTTATATAGAGGAGTGCAGAATGCTAATAATTTTTTTAAATAATGCATAAAAAATATATTAAATTAATAAAATAAATGTTATACACACTACCATGGTTTGACATCCATGTTTATATAAAGTGACATATACGTTGCTATGCAACGCGTTGTTAACGCGTCAACGTTGACACTATTTATTATAACTCGAAAAATACTCGACAAATCTTAACTAAATTTAAAATCATATGAGAAGTATTTTTTTTAGCTTCACGTTGTAACTCACATATAGCAGGGTAGGCTGAGGGAATCTGAGAACCTAGTGTTATGACACTCCGTTCCCCACTTTCCGCTGAATTGAGGCATTGAGTGCTGAGCTGGCGGAACTCAATGCCACGCTTTGCCTTTTAAATACAGGAAATGAAAAATTCCATTTCCTGAAGTGGGAATCAAACCCACAACCTGTCGCGTTTACAGTCACACACTTGTGACTCTTGGCCACGACAGGCGTCTCTTTTATTTTGTAAAATACTTATTAATATTTAATTAACTTTATTCTAGACATAGCAAACCTATTTTAAATTTCTAAAACTGCATATGACGTTCTCAATCAGAGCGTGTATGGTAGATTTAATTAGAAAATGTACGAACACCGACATTACCAAATAAAGACATCAGAACTCGTTAACATCTGACATATTTGGGTCTATGTGTCATCTGTGGCATTCTTTAATACTGTGTATAAAAAAAAAGTAGCTTCACGCTTTATCCCGCATAGTCAGAGTGAAGCTAGTGTTGAGACACTCCGTTCGCCACTTTCAGCCTGTATTCGTTAGATTGCGTGTTAAGTATCGGAACTCAACGTTTCGTTACCAGAACCGAGAAATGTCAACAGTTTTAAATATAAACGTACCCGTAGTGGAATTCGAACACGTTTAAAGTTAACACCAGACCCTAAGTGAGTGTTTTAAAAAAAAAACACAATTTTTTTTTGTTGGAATGTGTTTAAAACTACATAATATATCATATATTGTTTTTACCCCCATCTTTCCCCTTTTTTCCTTGGATTTTTATCCGTGTGACATTTAGATACAAAGATGTGTATACTTTTGAATACACAGTGTGACAAAAAAATACACATGGCGCCTAAGGTGTTAAAGGTTGTCCCACTGCGCCACATGTTGGATTTATATGTCATGTTTCGGCATCAATATTATATTTATGCTTTCTATATATCTGTAACTTTACTTACACAGACCCAAAATAAGTTACATTACTGCTTATTACAGTATGGTTGGCAACCCTAACAGTACTTATATAATAATGCCCGAGGGATACTAACACTAACAATACACGAGGGATACGTTCCGGAAAAAATCGCGTTAACTGAAATTCGTATATATCGAGGTTTAAGATTAAAATAGTCAAAATTGATTATGTACAAAAAAATACAAATTTTAATCAATCACTATAACTCTAAGAACATTTAATGCAATACATATTATTTTTTAGGGAAAAAGACATCTATTGTCTTTTAGATAGCCTTTCTTTTACGTGCTTGTAAATACGTTTTTTTTTTTTTTTTTTTTATAACAACGCGGGGGAAAAAGCACACGCCCCCCCTCATGGTAAGTGGTTACCGTGGCCTATGGACGCTTGCAACACCAGGGGCATCACTTACGCGTTGCCGACCCTTTTTTTTTTTTTTACGTTCATAACACCCAAAACTGTCTTCATTATTGTCGGTCTATACCCTGCAATATGTCCAAACCTGAATAAGGTTTTGAAACAGCATTTTAAATTCCCCCTGAAGATAAAACGCAACATTTGAATTTCGTGTTATAGTGAAACCGCGCATAACTGAGTCGCGTAAAGCGGGGTGTTACTGTACAGTCATAACAGTTCAGTTCAGTAATCAGTTACTATGGCGTTTCAAGTGCCGGTTGAGTCACATCATTTTGCGAATGTCACGTTATACTTAGTAATTGTTTATGCCTTGTGCTATAAATTATAATTAATGTCTGTTTCTATTATAATATATTCAAACATAAATAATTCCTTTGCTTAAGTTAATTTTTGTATTTCATATTGTTATAATGAATAGAAGTATGAGAGATCGCGTATTCAAAAATGCTAACCTAATACATACGTAGCTTCATGCTGTATCCCGCATATAACAGGGTAGGCAGAGGGAACCTAGTTTTAAGACACTCCGTTCTCCACTTTCCGTCGAATTGAGGCATTGCGTGCTGAGTGGCGGAACTCAACGCAGTGATAACCAAACCAAACCTTGTTACCAAACCCAGGAAATGAAAAACCTGTCACGTTTACAGTCGCACGCTTGTGCCTCTGCGCCACCACAGGCGTTCATTAATAATTATTTAAATTACAAATATTTTTATCTTATATTTTGGTCTATGTCTTTGAAAAGCCAGGTTTCCTAAAATATATTTTCGAATACCAAAATATCGGTAATAAATTCGGTTAAAATAGTTAACATCATTTAAAATGCGTAAAATTGCGAAATCCATAGACCTTATCTTTTTTAAATCATCTACAATCAATATTTAATGACATGTCACTATTCTCGTTTATTTAAAAACATTACATGCTGAATATTCTATTTCCTAAGCCACTTAAAATTTGTTATAATTAAAAAAAAATAAACTTACTTCCTGTCCACCGCCGGCAGCTTCCTCCATTTGTGTTTTGACATGTTTAGCGCGCAGCATCGGTCTCACAAGACAGAGGCGTACGTACGCTTCTATACTGAATACTACTAACAACAGGGCTAGCTGTAACAAGGAAAATGGGTAAATTAGTATAAATATTCGTTAATTTTTTTAAAAATATGGATGGGTTACCCTTTTTTTGTATCTACACGCGTTTTCACGCATATCAGGGTAGTAAGAGACACTCCGTTTTCTATTTCTGAGGAAAATTTAACTATTTTTTATGTAATTAAAGTGTTAATCCCTTATTAATAGAAGGAAGAAAAACTTCCCCCTTTTCCTCCTTTAGTGTCTTTTTTACTATATCTTGCTTCCGATTTGTTTGTGCAAAAAACAATTTTAGCACAAATGTTTTTATTAATTTATGTATGTATTTCACTTTAAAAATATTAGATCAGTAAAAAATATGTTTTGATGCTGTTTTTTTACAAGGGCGTCTCGGAGGGATTAGCAATAATTGCATCTCAAATTAAATTATTTTTATAATTATGATTTCACTGTAATTCGAGACCTAGACATCTCCACGCGTACTGTGTGCGTGTCTTTTATTATTTTAAGGGATGTTTCTCACTCTTTGACGTTATTATTTCTATTGTAAAGCTTAGTTGGATAGTTAGCTGGTATACGAATTAAGGTTTCTTTTTATAATTACACTAGTTGTATTCCGCGACTTCGTTTACGTGTCTCAGTTTTCTATGTCGAGTAGTCTTTCGCGTGTACGTTGAAAATTGTTGAACTACACAATCAAGCATTTTATATATATATATATATTCTTTGTTAAAATTTAGCTCCTCACGTATCTTACGTATCGATTTTTCAATATCGTACGTTTGCTTCGAAATATCTTGAACAAGTTATATTTGTCTTCGATAGCGTCAATCAGAGATAAATATTAAACATTGTATGAATTATTCAAATTGTAAAAAATAATATATTCATATATTTATTTAGTTCATGAATAACTTGTCAATGATGGGAACTTGGTTTTAATCATTTATTATGTAATTAATAATATACCCTTGTCGTTGCGCAGAGGCACGAGCGTGCGACTCTAAGCACGACAGTTTGTGTGTTCGATTCTCACTCCAGGAAATGTAGTATTTTCATTTCCTGGGTTTGGTAACAAGGCAAAGCGTGGCGTTAAGTTCCGCCACCCAGCTTACAATACCTCAATTCGGCGGAAAGTGGGGAACGGAATTGTTAAAAGAGAACGGAGGGTCTTAACACTAGGCTCTCAGGTTCCCTCTGCTTACATTCCTCTGCGGGATACAGCGTGAAGTTAAAAAATATATATATTATAAATGACAATGTTTGTAAGGATGTATGTTTGTCACTCTTCGACGTAGAAACTACTGAACCTGTCTAGATGGAACTTTACAATAATATAGTTTTTACATCAGAATAAGATATAAAATATAACTTCTAAAGATCTTTTTTAATTAACGATAAGTATCTAGTATTTTTAACCGAATTCAAACAAAGCTGTGGTTTCTCTTTCGAACGGTATTTTTTGGTGTATAAAACTTTCCGCCGAATTGAGGCATTGCGTGTTGAGTGGCGGAATTCAACGCCGCGCTTTGCCTTTCGGCGGAAAGTGGGGAACGGAATTGTTGAAAGAGAATGGAGTATCTTAACACTAGGTTCTCTGGTTTCCCTCTGCCTACCCTGCTATATGCATAAATTGTCACTAATGCAATAACATGGTTAAGCTTAAGTATCCAATATACAACCGTAATAATAATAGTTTTACAAAATAGATATACTTTTTAAGAGTATTACCGCTAAATGTTTTGGTTAAACCGATTTTGATGGTACTTTTTTTTTATGACAGCAACTGATTTTGATGTGATTTCATTTAAATTTAGTTAGGACCTGACCAGTACACTAGTTTTTGAGTTATTTGTAATAATTTTAATGCATTTTACTTAAAATCAGTTCTTATATTAAAACTTTAATTACACTCTTACAAAACCCTACACTGATAATACTATTAAATTAACATCAATATATTTCATTATATTCTAATCATCTATTGAGAAGCTCTTATTTATTTCGTCCATACATGATTAATGACTTCGCCATTTTCGTGAAGTTATCGCAATTTTAAAATGTAATTTGCAATGTTACATTATTGAGCCTTGGCACTAATATATAACTTACTAGCTTTCCGCCCGCGGCTTCGCCTGCGTGAAATTCGGTTATATTGCGCGATATGATAAGGAGTATCCTATAGCCTTTCCCAAGGTCTAGACTATTTGTCGAAATTGGTTAAGTGGTTTATGTGTCAAAGTTGTAAACAGTTAAACAATCTTACATGATTTTATGTTTGACAATAAGGAACTTCCATACAAACATTCATCCTCCCCTATTTCAACCCCTCTGTCATTTTTTTTCGCGATAAAAAGTATCCTATGTCCTTTCCCAAGTTTAGTTCTATGTCCATACCGAATTTCATCAAAATCGGTTCAGTGGTTTAGGCGTGAAAGCGTAACAGACAGACAGACAGAGTTACTTTCGCATTTATAATATTAGTAAGGATACTTAAAAAAATATATTAAAGCTTACGTTCAAAAAAAAAAAAAAGCAAGCTCAAACTCTTTTGTGCATAGTGAGCAAGGTAGAGAGCATATTTTTAACTCATTAACCTATATATATTACCACCTGTCGAGGCGCAGAGGCACAAGCTTGCGACTGTAAACCCGACAGGATGTGGGTTCGATTCCCACTTCAGGAAATGGAATTTTCCATTACCTGGGTTTGGTAACAAGGCAAAGCGCGGCGTTGAGTTCCGCCACTCAGCACGAAATGCCTCAATTCGGCGGAAAGTGGGGAACGGAGTGTCTTAACACAAGGTACCCTCTGCCTACCCTGCTATATGCGGGATACAGCGTGAAGCTATGTATGTATGTATGTATGTATGTTAACCTATATTTATTCATTTCAGAGGTCATTGTGGCGCTGCGTTAATGATTACACTAACACTACTAACTAAAAGAGAACTTATTTCAAATAAAATTCACTAAAATTGTTACGAATAACTCAAAAACAAATTGTCAAATATTAACTTAAATATGGTCCATAAAAAGCATTAGCTATCATATGTAAAGATAATCATAAAAATTGGTTCAGTTAGTAAAAAATGAAGTGGTTAGTAGGTAGGTTAACGTCTTCCTTTTTGGAAGTCGGTGTCTTTTTCTTTTTTTTTTAATTTCATTGTTTTTTTTATTAAATTTTAACTTCACTCCACGCTGTATGTAGGCAGAGGGAACCTGAGAACCTAGTGTTAAGACACTCCACTTCCTGCCCGAATTGAGGCATTGCGTGCTGAATGGCGGAACTCAACGCCGCGCCGCGCAACCAAACCCATCAAACGAAAATATTAAACTTGCAGTGAGTCAAAAATTTATATATTACTTACTTTAAAGATTACACACACATTGCAATCAGAAGTAATTTCGAAAAAGTAAACATGTATCAGTTATACTTGAAAATTTTACAATCCATTAAATACGTACATTTAATAAATTTAAAAAACGCCTGTCGAGGCGCAGACGTACTAACACGCGACTGTTGATGCGACAGGTTGTGGGTTCGATTCCCACTCCAAAAAAGGATTTTTTCATATCCTGGGTTTGGTAAGAAGTTCCGCCACTCAGCACGCAATGCCTCAATTGCGTGAAAGTGGGGAACGGAGTGTCTTAACACTAGGTTCCCTCTGCATATCCTGTTATATGCGGGATACAGCGTGAAGCTATGTATGTGTTTATGTAAAATCTTTTATATTTTTTAAATATTTAATATTATTAACTTTACAATCCTCGTAGGTCGTTAAGTGGTGCCAAGTGTCAATGTAATAAAAAAATATTTAATGTCTTTGCAAATATTTAAATTTCCTGATTTAATTGAATACTGTGTTTAATTTTATTAATCGTGCTATAATCTTTGGTTTAAGGTCAATCGGCTTAAGTGCAGTGAAAAGTCAAACGAGCAAGGTAATGTAGGCGCCATGTTGCCATGTTAATTGTATACGAGTATTTAAATTGGGTTGCCCTTTTGAAAAATAATTTATAAAAAAAATTAAATATCTTTAATAATACTTAATAATTGAAATTATGTACTTACTACAATTTTTTTTAACTTAATCCTGTATCCCGCATATAGCAGGATAGGCAAAGGGAACCTGAGAACCTAGTGTTAAGACACTCCGTTCTCTTACAACAATTCCGTTCCCCACTTTCCGCCGAGTTGAGGCATTGCGTGCTGAGTGGCGGAACTCAACACCGCACTTTGCCTTGTTACCAAACCCAAGAAATGAAAATACTAAATTTTACATTTCCTGGAGTGGGAATCGAACCCACAACCCACTGTCGCGTTTACAGTCGCACGCTTGTGCCGTTTTCATTTAATTTTTTTTTATTTTTTTTTATTTTCCTAATCTTACTTTTGTTTGTGGGTGTACAATAAAGATTTTTTATTATTATTATAATATTCTTTCCAACTTACTTGTACCCAGGAAGTGTTCTCGAAGCGTGTTAGACATTGGGTGCGGAAGTAAGCGAGAGCTGCCAGCAGGCTAACTATGGAGTTGAAGGCGTAATACACGGGGAAGAGCACCGTCTGTACGCGCCCGAACTCATGACGCGGTAGGGAGAAGTACAGCACTATGCCTGGAAAGAGAATAATAGTTAAAACGTATTAAAAAAAATTAAAAGCTATATTTTATATAACGCCTGTCGTGGCGCAGAGGCACAAGCGTGCGACTGTAAACGTGACAGGTTGTGGGCTCGATTCTCATTCCAGGAAATGGAATTTTTATTTCCTGGGTTTGGTAACAAGGCAAAGCGCGGCGTTCAGTTCCGCCACTCAGCACGCAATGCCTCAATTTGGCGGAAAGTGGGGAACGGATTTGTTGAAAGAGAACGGAGTGTCTTAACACTAGGTTCTCAGATTCCCTCTCCCTACCCTGCTATATGCGGGATACAGGGTGAAGTTAAAAAAAAAATAACTATAATATATTTCCTAACGAATTACTCAATATCAATACCAGCTACTTTAACCTTACTCAGCTCGACTGTCAATTGACTAACCGAACGATAGTATGACCTTTTCGCAGTCAAGGGCGGCAGTTAGATAGTACTCGACTTACAGCGATTTAACAAGCCTCTAGGTTGAGTGGTTAGTTATTGAAAGTCCTACCGAGGTCATAGGTTTGATAACTTCACACTGTATCACGCATATAGTAGGGTAACGGAGGGAACTTGAGAACCTAGTGTTAAGACACTCCGTTCTCTTAACATTTTCGTTCCCCACTTTCCTTCGAAGTGGGGAAGTTATATATTTAAAGTGAATCGGCGTATGGGAAGGTCATATCAATAGAATTCGGAAGCGTTGAGTCATCAATTGAACGAATTGCAATTGAAGATTAGTATAGGAAGTTGTCTGTGTATGCCATTTTATTTGTATCCCATAAATTATAGCAAAAATGTCTTTATCAAAAAGTCAAAAGGCAAAAGTCCGGTTTCCATACATAACATGGAAGTACTCCACTTTGCGTCTGAAATTTATATAGTGTGTTCAGTGAAAAAAATCAACGCAATACTTTAAGCCAGAGCGGGAAGATAAACATACACATACATACATAGCTTCACGCTGTATCCCGCATATAGCAGGGTAGGCAGAGAGAACCTAGTGTTAAAAGACTGCGTTCCCCACTTTTCGTCGAATTGAGGCATTGCGTGCTGAGTGGCGGAACTCAACGCCGCGGTTTGCCTTGTTACCAAACCCAGGAAATGAAAAATACCATTTCCTGGAGTGGGAATCGAACCCACAACCTGTCGCGTTTACAGTAGCACGTTTGTGTCTTTGCGCCACGACAGGCCTCCAATTATTATCTCTATGTTTAACTCAACTTTTGTGCAATACTCGATGAAAATAATGAAAGTCGAATATATAATAATTTAGTACCAAGAAAAAATGTGCTAATAAGTACTCAAGTCCATAAAAAATGTTTAATCGATGTAATAAACCTGCTTTTGTTCACTTACTGGTATGTTATTTTTTACATTGTTAAATCTTGCTATATTCGAACTGATGTATGAGTTAAATTAGTTATCAGTTTTTGCTAACCGACTTCAGAAAATGAGGAATTTTTAAAATAAGTTAATTAGGTGTGTAGCATTTATTTTAATAATTTAATATACTTTTTATGTATTCTGCACTCCTTTTCTATATAAACTATAAGTGTGCCAAGTTTCATGCCCCTCCGTCCGCGTAATTTTCGTAAAAAGGGGTACAAGCTTTTGCTTCACGTATTTATATATGCCTTCACTATCGCCTCATAAAATGCACAATATTTAAGCAAATATATATTTTTTTCTTCTTCTCTTGTTAACACCGTTAACTTGTTAACGGCGTATGACGAAATATTTCGTCATACATAAAAACCTACAGCAATGGTCATGACGAAATTTTTCATTATGGAAATTAATCGTAATATATTGAACGCATTACGTTCTACGTTGTTCTTATCTATTAAATCTTAGAAAGGTTATATTTATATATGCCATCATATTGAAGATGCATCAAGAATTTTCATGTTCTTGCAATCTGTAGCTGGATTAACAAAAGCTTTTTCCCCCGTTAACAGGTTAAGGTGAGACAACGCGGCGTTGAGTTCCGCCAATCAACACATAATATCTCGATTTGAGGAGGAGAAAGGAGATCGTAGTGTCTTGACTAGTCTCTCTGCTTTTTTATAGTAAATTAACATTTCTTTTTTTTTATGGATAACGGATGACAAACGAGCAGAAGGACCACCTGATGGTAAGTGGTTACCTTCGCCCATGAACATCTACAAAACCTCTGGTATTGTAGATGTTCATGGTAGAAGTCGACGGTAACGTTGTTAGGTACGTGAAGGTAATGTTGTAGATGCGTTGCCAACCTAGAGGATACAGGTGGAAGGGGACGACAATGTAGTAGTCCGCTATCGGAACCATTACATTTTGGGGAAAGGATGGGTGGGAAAGGGGAAAACCTGGTTTACATGCCATCGAACCGGAACACATCAAAAGATATTTGGAGGTTCGTCTTTGAAATTATAGCTTTCGCGAGCCAGACGGAGGACGAACCTCCTACCACCTAACTACTGGGATACCCGACTCTTACGGGACGTTACCCAGCGGCGGAGGGGAATTGTATTCTAACCCCCTCCCCGCACAGGGAAACAAATACTTATTTAAATTAGTCCACAACACAAAGTATTCGTGCAACAAATTGCATAAATTTATCTTTGCAATAACTTTAAAAGCAAGTCTCACAAATTATCTTCGTAATTATCTTATTGTAAACATCTAGCTTTTATTGTCAAAGGCATAAAGACTATTTTATATTTTAATGAATTTTTTAAAATATTTTTAATTTGTTCCCAGAAAACGTTTATATTGAGATCTCAATTTAAGATGATTATGTACACGGATAAGTAATTTGAGATGCTTAGATTTTTATAAAACGCCTGTCGTGGCGCAGAGGCACAAGCGTGCGACTGTAAATGCGACAGGTTGTGGGTTCGATTCCCACTCCTGGAAATGGAATTTATCATTTCCTGGATTTGGTAACAAAGCAAAGCGCGGCGTTGAGTTCCGCCACTCAGCACGCAATGCCTCAATTCCGCAGAAAGTGGGGAACGGAGTGTCTTAACACTAGGTTGCCTCTGCCTACCCTGCTATATGCGGGTTACAGCGTCAAGCTATGTATGTATGTATATACAGGTGAAGTTAATAAAACTTTGCTAAAAATAAGATATTTTTAACGAATAAGCTAAAGATATATATTTGGAATTACTCTAGAAAATTGCTAAGATATGAACGTTCCTATTTGGATTGTTACCATTTACCATCTGGACCGGCTCAATCTGACTTGAAACGGAAGCTCTATATATAGTAAATAATTTATTTTTAATGGCTACATACGTACAACATATATGGACTGGTAGAGAAAACCGAGTTACCTAATAATTTTTGCAGTGATCATATATGCGAGTATGCTGAGGTCCCCTAACCTAAAGATCTTTGATTGTCACTTGATTTTTACACATGTTAAATGAAACTGTTTAATCGAATCCGAATTAATCGCGTATGTTTTAGTATTTGGGAAGCCACATTTTTAGGTAGTGTAAGTTTTAAAAACAAGGCAAAGTGCGGCGTTGAGTTCCGCCACTTAACACGCTATGCCTCAATTCGGCCAGAAAGTGGGAACGATTGTTGTAAGAGAGCCGGGTAATGCAACTTACTAGGTTTTCGGGTTCCTCTGCCTACCCTGCTATAATGTGGGATACAGCGTGATTTTAAAAAAAAATGTAGTTCTCGGGTTTCCAGAAATATATTTTTCAATACTAAAATACTCGCATATGCGATTAATCCGGTTAAAATAGTTACATTCTGATACTAGAAGCCCTGCTTACACGTTGCCTTAGCAACGGTCGTTTTACACAAAAATGTTTTTGTCAAATTAATGAAGTGTGTGTAGTGTACTGTAGTATTATTTATTATATATGAAAAGTAATAATTATATATAAATAAGTAATATTGGCTTTTGCACTTCTTCCCCATTTAAACTGAAACTGTTACTATGAAATTTTCCTTACTCACTTCAAAATGCATAATTTTCGTAAAAAAGTAGATACAAAGCTTTTCGTTCACGTATTAATAATAAATGTAAAGAAAGGTAAACGCGGCGTTGAGGTTCCGCCATTCAACATCTAATATTTCCGAATTCAGGCAAAGGTGATAAATATAAATAAATCTAACACATTCTCTATAAAGGAAGAGCGGACATGTTAATGAGGACATGTCAGTGGCATGGAGTAAAAATGTAGTACTACGTCAGATTGTACTGCTCGAAAAAATATCAAAAAACTTGTTGTGCCGAAAATGATGGAGAGAGAAAAGTCTTTTGCCATGCCAAGCGCGGATTTGGACAGTGTCTGAACGCGGTTAGTCAGAGATTCGAATCCTCTTCGGGAACGTTATATTTTAAATTATTGACATTTCTCTGTTTGCTTTGGTAAAATAAGCGGCGAGTTCGGCATTGTTGAAGAAGAATGGGTGTCTTAACACTGGAGTTCTCTGGTTTCCTCTCCCACCTACCATACTTTATAATGTGCGAGGTTACGGCGTGAAGTTAAAAAAATAGAGTTCCGGCATTCGACATGTAATATTTTTGTGTTTGGGTGGAAAGAGTGCACTTAATTATCTTAGCATTATGTTCTTTCTGATTACATTAAATTTAGGAAAAATCGTGTTGGTTGGGGAAAGAAACCTTTATAGTATCAGCTTTATCTTATTGCATTTGTCTTCTTTGAATCCGATTTTTTTGTAGGCCAATAAAATAATAAAAAATAATCCTTTAGTAGAATTGTCGTACCAAAGAAATGGATATTAAAATTATCGGATAAGGTATATATATTTTTAAGTATGAATTGCTTTCGAGATCATATTTTTCTCTTTAAAGTAGTTTTTTATGCTTTTACCCACAACTTTTGGTAAGCTTGAGAGATATATATATATATATATATATATATATATATATATTATATATATTTAACTTCACGCTGTATCCGCATATAGCACGGTGAGCAGTGGTGAGAAGTAACCGTTAAGACACTCCATTCTTTTCAACATTTCCATTCCCCACTTTTCGCCAAATTGTGGCACTGCGTGTTGGTGGCGGAACTCAGCGCTGCGCTTTTGCGCTGTTACCAAACCCAAGAAATAGAAAACACTAAATTTTATTTCCTGGAGTGGGAATCGAACCTACAACCTGTGTCGCGTTTACAGTGCACTTGTGCGTCTGCCACGACAGGCGTCAAATAAATGGATTTATAATAGTTCTGGACAGGCTGTTATAGCTCTCGCGCCTACCTCTGCCGCGTGCAAGTTAACTCTAAACCTATTCCTGGTCAGTTCGTTGGTGAGCTGGAAATACTTGTTCACATTGTATTGCAGCTGCAAAAGAAGCGTGAAGCGAATATATTATCCATTTTAAAAAATATTTTCATGCAGACCGTACAATTTATTAAGTTGTTTTAACGCAAGTTATATGAAATCTTCAAGCGGAATAACCTTAACGAGAAAACATGTGTAAATGATATATATATATATATATATATATATATATATATATATATATATATATATATATATATAATATATATATATAAATACGTAAAAATAACCTTTGTATCCCCTTTTTACGAAAATTACGTGAACGGAGAAACATGAAATTTGGCACAATTATAGTTTATATAGTGAAGGAGTGCAGAAAGCTAATATTTGTTTTTAAATAATGTATAAAAAGCAGTACAACGATAAAGCACTTGTGCACATCTTCATATCTTACTATCAAAACCAAAGTTTATTTAAAAATAAATCGATTTACATAATTCATCGTAAAAATAGAAAGCAGAGACTTAAAATTCTGTTAGAAGAAAGTGGGGAACGGAGTGTCTTAACACTAGGTTCCCTCTGCCTATCCTGCTATATGCGGGATACAGCGTGAAGTTATGTATGTATGTACATAAAAACATACCTGACACCAAAGTCATCCATATCTGAGCTCCCAGATGGGTAGCGACGGCCCCCACGTACAACGCCTTCCAGCCTCTCAAGTTAGCACTAGAGCCGGACTTAGTTAGCCACGCTACTACTACAAGTACAGCGAGCGCCACATGGAACGGCTGTGTCGTTTTTGTTGCGATTCTGTAAAAAAAATAGTTTTATTAGTTATTGTTTTTTAGAACATTTCCGTTCCCCACTTTCCGCCCAATTGAGGCATAGCGTGTTGAGTGGCGGAACTCAACGCCGCGTTTTGACTTGTTACCAAACCTAAGAAATGAAAATACTAAATTTTACATTTCCTGGAGTGGGAATCGAACCCACAACCTGTCGCGTTTACAGTCACAAGCTTGTGCCTCTGTGCCACGACAGGTGAATAGAGAATGGAGTGTCTTAACACTAGGTTCTCCGGTTCCCTCTGCCTACCCCGCTATATGCGGGATACAGCGTGAAGATAAAAAAAAAGATTTTTAGAACTACTTTATATGTTTTATATTTTAGGTCTATTTTTTTGGCTTAGGTTATGTGTATGTCCAGGTGAGTGCAAGTTGGTAAATGAAATATATAATTTTTAAGTTTAGGTTAACTACGCGTTGCCTAGCAACGTATTGCTTTATATAAACATGGATATAAAACCATCATAGTGTGAGTAACATTTATTTTATTAATTTAATATACTTTTTGTGCATTATTTTAAAAAGATATTATATCATTCTGCACTCCTTCGCTATATAAACAATAAGTGTGCCAAGTTTTATGGTCCTCGGTCCACGTAATTTTCGTGAAAAGGGGTTTTTGCTTCACGTATTAATATATAGATAATTAATGTCCTGTTCCCCACAGTGTGGAACAGAAGTGTTGTAAGAGAACGGAGTGTCTTAACACTAGGTTCTCAGGTTCTCTCTGCCTACCCTTCTATATGCGGGATACAGCGTTAAGTTAAAAAAAAAGGAAGGTTCTTTCTTATCCAACTAGCCAAAATATGGGAAAAACCGTGAAGCTGATGATATATCATTCTGATTCTCGCAATGCAGATTTCACCGGATAATTTTACCGTACGTCTTTTCTAGCGGCTACTTTGATAAGAGTGACAGGGGCGCCATATATTTAACGTAGGCTCTTTTTATCAATTTTATCTTTGGCGATTTACGATGACAATGTTATTATTATATAATGCTAAATTTTTATAGATTTTAATGTTTTAGATTGTTATGGTTGATATGATATTTGGGTATGGTTCTTTTTTTTTTAAATTTCACGCTGTATCCCGCATATAGCGGGGTAGGCAGAGGGAACCAGAGAACCTAGTGTTAAGACACTCCGTTCTCTTAAAACATTTCCGTTCCCCACTTTCCACCGAATTGAGGCATTGCGTGTTGAGTGGCGGAACTCAACGCCGCGCTTTGACTTGTTACCAAACCCAGGAAATGAAAATACTAACATTCTAAAAATCCTAAAATCTTAAAATCTTCTTTGAAACAATAAACATACAAATATACTCAGTTATCTTGTACTCGTAGATATTGTAACGAAATGTTATCTCATATCAATCAACGTCGTTAGGAAATTACTTAGAAAGTCCATATCGGCTGTTGTCAAGTGTTTTGTCACAAACAACATTATTTTTATATTAAAAAAAAAATCTATAATAGTATTTAAATTATTATAATTTTAGGGTTAGAATTTAAAAAAAAATATTTTTTCATCAACCTCAAATGATTTGTGAACGCCTGTCGTGACGTAGAGGGACAAGCGTGCGACTGTAATAACGACAGGTTGTGGGTTCGATTCCCACTCCAGAAAATGAGATTTTTCATTTCCTGGGTTTGGTTAGGTAAGGCTACAAGGCAAGGCTGAGTTCCGCCACTCAGCACGCAATGCCACAATTCGTCGGAAAGTGGGGAACGGAGTGTCTTAACACTAGGTTCCCTCTACCTACCCTGCTGTATGCGGGATATAGCGTGAAGCTATGTTTGTATGTATGTTTACTTTTTTTTTAACTTCACGCTGTATCCCATACATAGCGGGGTAGGCAGAGGGAACCAGAGAATCTAGTGTTAAGACACTCCGTTCTCTTTTAACATTTCTGTCGCCTACTTTCCGCCGAATTGAAATAATATTTTCTTTAAAGATATGGAAACAAACCAGTATTTATGCAAGTAGTAGATAGAACTAAGCTATATATCACACTTCAAATTCAATGGGACATGCTCAATTGAAACCAATAAAGTGTATCAATCAGTACCAATCTAACATTTTTGTGTACAACACGAAAATGTGAGATTAACTGTCGATTCATGATTTATTCATTGATAGATAGTACAATAGATAGTAGTTACCTATTTTTTTTTTTTTTTATTTATTAAGATTACCAACGGTTTTTACATTAATATAAAACAAGTTGAAAATAGCTTACAATCTAATACAATTAATTTAAAACCACTTAAAGGTAACCATCGCATGCAAAAACATATTTAAAAGAAAAAAAAAGAAATATGTGTACAATGGATACTTTATAAATTGTTACCAAAGTAAAAATTATAGTACATTGAAGAGACAAATATTGTGAGAATTGAATGAAAAAAGTTAACTCTTTATAATTATGGTAAAAGCAGAAGGTATACAAAGAAAATCGTTCTATAATGGCTAAACTACATAAATTCTTTATGAGTTATAGTCTATGCGTTTCGTATGCGTATAAACTATATTTGAGTAAAGTTTCATCTAAATTTGTTCAGTAGTTTTTGCATGAAAGAGTAAAATAATTACGTACAATTTGAGCTTTAGCAGGATTTGAACCTGCTTCTTCTGAGTATCATTATCTTTTTATTAGAAAGCTAAAAATAGATGAATATACATATAATATAGAATATATCTGTACTAGGCTTAAATAGGTTTATATTTCAACATACATATACATACTTTGTCAAATATATCAAAATGAAGAAATTAATTTAAAAAAAATACTATAAGAAACTGAATTTATCAATAAAACTTAAGTTTAAAAACGTATACTATTTCCGAGCAGACAGGTAATATCTTTTTTTTTCTTTTAACTTCACGCTGTATCCCGCATATAGCAGGGTAGGCAAAGGGAATCTGAGAACCTAGTGTTAAGAAACTCCGTTTTCTTACAACAAATCCGTTCCCCACTTTCCGCCAGATTGAGGCATTGCGTGCTGAGGGGCGGAACTCAACGCCGCAAAGGTAATATCTTCGATTCGAAGATTTCGATTTATCAACTTATACACGCCTGTTACGTACAAATAGTATCATGAGGGCTCAGTTAGTAAGGGACCTCTAGTAATAAAAGGCGATAAAAATATTTAGATCGTTACACAACTAATGTTAGTTAAGCGCTAATCAACTTCTCTGTGTGCGATTTGCAACATGTTATTTGAAATCGATATCATAATATTGCTATCAATTGGCGACGTGCGTCCAAGCACGCTACGTTATGATAAAGTGAACAACTAATTAAGCTGGCTTAGTTACTGAAAGAGCTTCATGAAATGATTGGCACATTGATAAACTACTTTTTTTTTTTTTCAACTTCACGCTGTATCCCGCATATAGCGTGGAAGGCAAGACACTCCATTTTCTTTCAACAATTCCGTTCCCCACTTTCCGCCGAATTGAGGCATTGCGGGTTAGTGGCGAACTCAACGCCACTGCTTTTGCCTTTTTACCAAACCCAAGAAATGAAAATACGCTTGTTTTTATATATATACCAAAAAACAAGCGTGACCCTATAGCCATTTTATATATATATATATATATATATACCTCTGCTCATGCCATATGCTATATATATTATATATATATATATCATTATCAATAAGGTTCGAACCACTAACTCACTGTTACAACCCGGAGCGCTATTCCAATGCGCCACGATGACCCCAATCTAATTTTCCACTAAAAAAAATAAATAAACATAGATAAACACCGTCTGTCTGTTCGTTCGATAAGAAGTCAATTTGTTGATACCAAACCAAAGGCCAAAGTACATTTTTACGGGTGAAAGGATTTAACTTCAATGTGTTAAAAGCATTCTTCAATTATAAGATAATATGGTGACTTTAATTGTCATTCTTTGTCTTCATATGAAGTGTTTGGAACAAAGGTTAGACAGACAAACAGTCAAAATCATTAGCGAAGTGTTCTGGAGTCAGTTTCTGTGGAAATCAAAACCAAAATATGTTATTTACAGCTACTTTTTTTAACTTCACGCTGTATTCCGCATACAGCAGGGTAGGCAGAGGGAACCAGAGAACCTAGTGTTAAGACACTCCGTTCTCTTAACAAACATTTCTGTTCCCCACTTTCCACCGAATTAAGGCTTTGCGCGCTAAGTTGCGGAACCCAAAGCCACGCGTTGCTCTGTTACCAGTGCAAGGAAATGAAAACAATAAATGTTATTTAATATTTTTACTTCCTGGTCTGGGAATCGAACCCATAACCTGTCGCGTTAACAGTCACACACTCGTGCCTTTGCGCCACGATAGGCAATAGGTAACCAACTTATTATACCAATTTTCTTGCAGTTTCACGCATTTTTGTCCCAAAGTAGGCTATTAAGAGAGAAGAAGCACATGTTAAGATACTCAGTTCACCTCTTTCTGCCCGAAATTGAATTTGAATTGCATGTTACCGTAACCTGTCTTCCTGTCGTGGCGCAAAGGCACAAGCGTGCGACTGTAAACGCGACAGGATGTGGGTTCGATTCCCACTCCAGTAAATATAAGTTTAGTATTTTCATTTCCTGGGTTTGGTAACAAGGCAAAGTTGAGTTGAGTTTCGCCACTCAGCACGCAATGCCTCAATTCAGCGGAAAGTGGGGAACGGAGTGTCTTAACACCAGGTTCCCTCTGTCTACCCTGCTATATGCGGGATACAGCGTGAAGCTATGTATGTATGTATTAATATATAGATAACAACAATATTTTTTCTTGATTTTCCCATCCCTACACTTTCATTGATACTTTATACTGCAAAATTGAATATCAAATACTTTAGAACAACAAAAACTTGCTTTACAAGCACAGGGAAAGAGACAAATGAATAATTCACCACGACTTATTCACTTATTCACGTATTACCCAATCTTGGAGCATTGCATTGCGCGTCGTGTGAGACATTTCGATTTGTACTAAAACAGTATATGTTTATTTATCGTTCGATTACAATGGACGCAGTTGGAATAAATGTTTAATAAGAATTTTGTTTTGTAAGCTGTATTGTATAAGTGATATTAGATGCCGACTTTAATGTGGGATAATTATTATTTTTTTAAATTGCTGTATCAATTTTGATGATAATTTAAGAGATTTTATAAATAGAAGATATCTCAATAAATTATTAATTCTAATAATACACTTAGATTCAAAATACAATAATCCTAAAACTCGCTTCTTTTTATGATAGAATCACATGACTGTCTGGTACTACACTATCTAAAGATAATTCAAATTTAATATCATTGGCATTGAGTTAAAAATGTTCGGAGTATCTTGTCACAAGTTTCTCTGTATCTAAGGAGGATAAAACGTGAAGCTAATTTTCGTTTCTTTACCCTAATTCTTTCATTTTTTCTTTTTTAGCTTCACGCTGTATCCCGCATATAGCAGGGCAGGCAGAGGGAACCTGAGAACCTAGTGTTAAGACACTCCATTCACTTTCAACAATTCCCTTCCCCACTTTCCGTCGAATTGAGGCATTGCGTATTGAGTTGCGGAACTCAACGCCGCGCTTTGCCTTTGATAATATAGATAATTAATTAATTATTATTAAAATAGTTTTTTAAAAATATATTAAATAAGTACAGAAGCTACAACCCTAACACAATAATAAGAAATTACAAATGGCCGTTGCGAATCAAAATTTGTCAAATAAAAAAGCTAAGTTCAGTGTTCACGGATGCAACTTGATTGCTTAGAACAAAAACAGTCAAAACAATTTTGAACGTATTCGCTTATAAAATTTAAATTATATATGAATTTTGTAATAAATCAACGGATTGTGAATTCGTGGCACACTGGAATAGGGTCTAATTTTATGTGATTGGTTGGGGGTTCGATTCTCGCTATGTGAAAGTCTATAAATATAAAGCACGGCGTTGACTTGCGCCACTTAACAACAAATATCTCATATTTAACATTCAAACCGTGAAGTTATTCTTTTCGTCATTTCTTGGGTTTGTTAACAAACAAGGCAAAGCGCGGCGTTGAGTTCCGCCACTCAACACGCAATGCCGCAATTCGGTGGAAAGTGGGGAACGGAATTGTTGTACGAGAACGGAGTGTCTTAACACTAGGTTCTCAGGTTTCCTCTGCCTACCCTGCTATATGCGGGATACAGCGTGAAGTTAAAAGAAAAAGAAAAAAGAAAGTTAGGAAAAAAAGATAAATCTAACGATTGTTGTATATGTAATGTTTCATTGTAAGGTACAGTACTGGACACTTATTATGGCCAAATTAGACTCTACTAAGTATAATCTATATGTTATTCTAATATATAAGCTATATTACTGTATAATTTTCATCTAAATTAGTTTAGTAATTTTAGCGTGAAAGAGTAACAAACATCCTTTTCTCTTCATCTCCACAAAGTTTCGCATCTAACTTAAGAGGTAAGAAATGCCATATTGAATTTTCTTTACACGGTATATCATTTTATAAAGCATAGAAAATAAATTTAAAATTTATTTACAGATGAAATAATAAAACGCGTTAAAACACTATATATGCAATTATATTTTTTTCCAATAATAATGTAATTTTGGTTATTACACGGAGATTATTTTATATTGAAACTGTGTACAAATTAATGTATTTTTAATGACCGCATATTCAGTTATTAAATAATATTGTTTGAGTTTTACGCTTTAATATGTTGAGTGGTGGAACTCAACGCCGCTATATGTTTTTTTTTTATGAATAACGAATGGCAAACGAGCAGAAGGGCCACCTGATGGTAAGTGGTTACCTTCGCCCATGAACATCTACAACACCAGAGATATTGTAGATGCGTTGCCAATCTAGAGGATACAGATGGAAGAGGAGGAGAATGTAGTAATCCACTATCGGAACCACCACATTTTGGGGAAAGGATGGGTGGGAAAATGGAAAACCTGGCTTACATGCCATCGAACCGGAACACATCATAAGATGTTTGGCGGTTCGTCTTTGACATGATAGTCGTCGCGAGCCAGACGAAGGACGATCCTCTTACCACCAAACTAATGGGATACCCGCCTCTTACGGGACGCTACTCAGGAAATGGAAAAGTTTAGTATTTTCATTTCCTGGTTTACTAAAAAGGCAAACCGCGGCGTTAAGTTCCGTCACTCGGCACGCAATGACTCATTTGGCGGAAAGTGAGGGAGTGTCTTAACACTAGGTTCTCAGGTTGCCTACCCTGCTATATGCGGGATACAGCGTGAAGCTAAGCGTAGCCGATGGGAGCCGTGTTATGTGGACGTCTCGCCACTGCTGCCTTGCTATGTAGAAAAGTCAAGCAGCTTTTTTTATGGCATAATTTTCATAAAGAATGCATGTATCATGTAATATCTTTGTATGGTAATAGTTTGACCTAGCAACAATGTGGGTCAAAGGTTACGTATTTTAGTGTCATGGGAGAGATGAAATATTTTGAAAATGTCATTTTTTGAGGACATTTTTAAACTGTATAGTCAGATATTTATGCTTGTTGAGTATTTGTAGCCATATCGTATTTTGTTATGTGCGTGAGAGGTGTAATGCTTTGTATATAAATAATTAATTTGTATATAAATGATTTTGACAAAAAAAAGGTAACCGATTTAAACTAAAATGCACTAAGAAGTTAAATTATTACGAATAACTCGAAAACTAGCCACTATCAGATATTAACTAAATTTAAATGGAACAATGAGAAGCACTAGTTGTCATATAAAAAAGAATCATCAAAATTGGTTCACTCAGTAAAACCTCATGTAGTAAATTAAAAAAAAAACAATCGAATTGAAAATTTCCTCCTTTTTTGAAGTCGGTAAAAAGTTGGTGTTAGTTTGTGATATAACTGTGGGGAACGGAGTGTCTTAACACTGGGTTCTCCCTGCCTACCCTGTTATATGCGGGATACAGCGTGAAGCTTTGTATGTATGTATGTAACGTATTTAGGTCACAACTGTTTTATAGAAACACTTGTCTAAATATTTAATATAAAATATATATTTTTGATCATCATTATCCTTCGGTGAACAAAGTAATTATGTGTCACTACATTTTTCTTTGAATACAACAAAGAAAATCCTTTACTAATGTAAATAAAATGTAAATATTTGTATTAACGCCTGTCGTGGCGCAAAAGCATAAGCGTGCCACTGTAAACACGACAGGTTATGGGTTCGATTCCCACTCCAGGATATGAAAATAGTATTTTCATTTCCTGGGTCTCAAACCTGGGTAACAAGGCAAAGCGCGGTGTAGAGTTCCGCCACTCAGCACTCAATGCTTCAATCTGGCGGAAAGTGTGGAATGGAAATGTTGAAAGATAACGGAGTGTCTTAACACTAGGTTCTTAAGTCTGCTTACTCTGCTATATGGGGAATTATTTAATATTTTCATTTCCTGGAGTGGGAATCGAATCCACAACCTGCTGCACAGTCGCATGCTTGTGCCTCTGCACCATAACAGTACTGAAATATATTACTTATTTTTATTATATATTATTATTTTTCCATAAAAGGAACTTACATTTCATTGGAAAAGAAAGGCCCTTACTAAAAGTATAAAAAATGTTACGTAATATTTATAGTCTTTTTTAATATATGCTGAAGAGAAAGTCCCATAGAGCTACAAGTTGTGTGTATGAATGATTGTATGGTAATTTTTGTTTGTTGTTAGGAGCTGTACACAAAGTGGACAGGTTAATATAAAGATTTTAACAAAAAAAAAGGAAATGCCCTAAAAATTACGAATAACTCCAAAATTACTTGTCGATTTTTACTAAATTTAAGTGGGAATACATTAGAAGCACTAGCTATTATATAACAAAAAGGTTCATCAAAATCGGTTTATCCAGTAAAAATTGATAATCGCTTTCTTTTTTGATGTCGGTTATAAAACATACTTTTTTATATAGTGTTTAGACACTACGTTCATTACTCTATGTTTGAATTTGAAATACTGTGTGTTAAGTGGCGGAACTCAACGCCGCGGCTTGTCTTAACAAAATGGAAAAAAAAAATTAATACAGCATTAAATCTGTTGCATTTAGCCAAAGTTTGTAAAGGTAGATGTTTGTTACTCTTACACGCAAAACCTCCTGAACGGATCTAGATAAAATTTTACAGTTTTATAGCTTATATATTAGAACAATATATAGGTTACAGTTTATGTAATATGGCCATAATAAAATTATTAAGTATCTAGTAATAATGTAATTATTACTACGTTTAATGACCTATCGCGATTTATTATACGGGTCCATGTTAACTATATGAGGGAAATTTTATGACTTGACTAGATTCTTTGATGAATAACGGTTGTGAGAGGTTCTATACCGCAAATATAATAGATACCTGAAAATCCTACTAACCCTTCTAATAATATAAGTGCGAAGTTTATGAGGATGGATGTTTGTTACTCTTTACACCATAATATAATATATATATATATATAGGTACGCAGAGGGAGCCTAGAGTTAAGACATTTCGTTTCCCACTTTCCGCCTCATTACTCAATGCCACGCTTTGCCTTGTTACCAAACGCAGGAAATGAAAAATTCTATTTTCTGGAGTGGGAATCGAACCCACAACCTGTCGTGTTTACAGTCGCACGCACGACAGGTGTTTAACTTTATAGTAATATGGGTTACATTGGAATAAGACATATATTATAGCTTTTTAAAGATTGTGATTGTAATATATGTAATGTAAAGTTCCCCTTTCCCACCCATCCTTTCCCCAAAATGTGGTGGTTCTGATAGTGGACTACTACATTGTCCCCCCTTCCATCAGTATCCTCTAGGTTGGCAACGCATCTACAACATCTCTGGAGTTGTAGATGTCTATGGGCGAAGGTAACCACTTACCATCAGGTGGTCCTTGTGCTCGTTTGCCGTCCGTTATCAATAAAAAAAAAAAAAAAATAATATATGCGAATTATATATAATATAAATTTTATTGTCTTTTTCTTAAATATAACCATAGTGTACACTAACCTTTACACTTTCTGTATAATTTATTTATGAGTCCACACAGAATAACCCTTTTTAGTCTAATCCGCTTTTGGAAGGGATTAAATTACATTTTTAAAGGAGCTATTTATATTTCTTTAAAAAGACCTTCTTTAGGCTGAATAAATTGTATCATTTTTTTTAAACTTATTTTTTTAATAGTTGATATGTTAAATGTGTCTATGGTCACGAATCATTGTATCTCGTAGAGTATAAGGTTCTTATGAGTATTAGAAATATGATATGTCAATTCCATTTTAAATATATTTAGGTAGGTATATTTTGGTAGTCGCCTATCGTGGCGCAGAGTTGTGGGTTCGATTCCCACTCCAGGAAATGGATTTTTCATTTCCTGTGTTGGGTAACAAGGCAAAGCGCGACGTTGAGTTCCACCACTCAGCACGCAATGCCTCAATTCGACGGAAAGTGGGGAACGGAGTGTCGTAACACTAGGTTCCCTCTGCCTACCCTGCTATATGCGGGATACAGCGTGAAGCTATGTATGTATGTAATAATAAATAAAGACGTCTACTTGTTTCTTTTTACTGATAATTCATAATATCAATCAAACACCGTAACGCATTAAACCGATATCGATACGATTGGTGCAACTGATCAATGTCAACCAATGTTAAGTCCACTCTCTAAATACGTTCCTGTTAACTTATTAGATTAAATGTTATTATTATATTTAAATAATTATCAATTATCTGCTTCAATATAAAGCGCGGCGTTGAGTTCCGCCATTCAATTGTAATGTCTAGAAATGTCATGAAACTAGACTCTCTTCGACTACACTGATATATGCGATACACTGATTATTCTCTACATATAATAATAATAACTAATGTCCCCGTGGACGCGTTAACAACGCGTTGTCTTTATCAATGTATATGTCACTTAATAAACATGGATGTCGAACCATGGGAGTGTGTAACATTTATTTTATTAATTCTATGTACTTTTCTACTTCGTTATATAAACTATAAGTGTGCCAATTTTCATGCTCCTCCGTCCGCGTTTTTTTGTAAAAAGGGATCCAAAGTTTTTGCTTCATATATTTATATTTAAAAAAAAAAGAAGGTCCCGCTGAGTTTCTTGCGCCGGTTCTTCTCAGGTCTGAGGCATTAAATTTTGTGAACTGGTGGTAAATTATTTGACGTTCAAAAAATGAAGCTTGTAACTTCTTACTTTGAATAAAATTATTTGATTTGGTTTGATTTAGATAATAATATACTTTATTGTACACCAATATTACAGAACGAAACAAAACATAAGGAAAAAATGAATAAATGTACAGCGGGCGGCCTTATCGATATAAGCGATCTCTGCCAGGCAACCTTAAGGTGTGGAAGTAGTTAAACATATACTTTCCCCGAAAAACATGACAGACAGACAAAATCTAGTTCTGTAGACATTCCGTTCTTCGTTACCCTGTGTTGTAGAGGAACTCAACGCCGCACTTCATTACATATCGCACCGAGTAGGAATCGAACCCGCAATCAATCGCGTTTACGGTTACTGTTCCACTGCGCCATGATGGCCTCAACTGGCTATAATATGGTTGAAATTCAATGCATGTATCATTTATGACTTAAACCTAACGTAACTTGCTGTAAAAGGTTTCTTAGAAAACTGTGTGGCGCCACTTTAATATTTACGTCTAGTGTTTCCAATTTTTATAACTAAGCATTATTTTAAATATGTCGGTATCTATAAATTAATACGTGAAGAAAAACTTTGTACCCCTTTTTACGAAAATTACGCGGACGGAGGAGCATGAAAGTTGGCACACTTATAGTTTATATAGCGAAGGAGCGCATAGTGAAAAAAAATATATTGAATTAATAAAATAAATGTTACACATACTATCATGGCTTGATATCCATGTTTATATAAAGTGACATATACATTGCTAAAGTCAACGCGTTGTTAAAGCGTCAACGGGGACACTAGTATTTTTACTGCATGATTTTTACTGTTTTTTTTTTAACTTCACGCTGTATCCCGCGTATAGTGGTGTAGGCAGTGGGAACCTGAGAACCTAGTGTTAAGACACTCCATTCTCTTTCAACAATTCCGTTCCCCACTTTCCACCGAACTGAGGCATTGTGCGTTGAGTGGCGGAACTCAGTGCCGCGCTTTGCCTTGTTATCAAACCCAAGAAATGAAAATACTAAATTTTACATTTCCTGGAATGGGGATTGAACCCACAACCTGTCGCATTTACAGTCGCACGCTTGTGCCTCTGCGCCACGACAGGCGTTTATTATTAATATTCCAATCAGTTAAAATATTTACCTAATACTTTTTTGGCCGATTATATTTTTACATAACCTCTAATTTGATTACCAATATCCTTTTTACTGTAAAATGAATCTTAACACCTTAGTTCAAAGTTCATTTTAGCATACACTATTTTGTGTAGTCTATTACTGTCGCTGCAGTTCGATGACAGAAAACGTCATACAAGGTCATGACGTCATAAACGTAATATATTGTCATTCTATATGAAAACGGTAATTGACGTATATATGGAATAAGCAAATATTTTTATACTGAAATGTTTCTTTACGTCTGTCGTATCGCAGAGGCACAAGCGTGCGACTGTTGTGGGTTCGATTCCCACTCCAGGAAATGGAAGTTTTCATTTCCTGGGTTTGGTAACAAAGCAAAGCGTGTTGAGTTCCACCACTCAGCACGCAATGCCTCAATTCGGCGGAAAGTGGGGAACGGAGTGTCTTAACACTAGTTCCCTTACCCAGCTATATGCGGGATTTCATTTCATTTCTTTAAATATTCACTCTCTTTAAAGAAACCTTATAAATGATGATAAACTACTTACTTAGTGATTGACAGACAACGCACAATCTAAACTTTGAAATATTTGGCTTAGAAAGCCAAATTTAACTTCCTTGGAAAGAGAAACAGGAAGAGAGGATATCCCAAATATCCTATGACAATGAGAAGAATGGAGAGATTTTTTTTTTAGCTTCACGCTGTATCCTGCATATAGCAGGATAGGCAGAGGGAATCAGGGAATGACTATCCCGCATATAGCGGGGTATCTCGCATATAGCAGGGTAGGCAGAGGTAACTTAGTGTTAAGACACTCCGTTTCTCACTTACCGCCGAATTAAAGTATTCTGTGCTGAGTGGCGGAACTCAACGCCGCGCTTTGTCTCATTACCAAACCCAGGAAAATAAAAATACTAAAGTTTACAGTCGCACGCTTGTGCCTCTGCGCCACGACCTTTTATTAATTAAAACAGCCCACAGATAAATATATCAGCTTCAACTTTATCTGAAATCTACATATATTAAAAAAATAAAAATTTAATACCACATAACAGTAAATTTGCTGTAAAAATATAAATACATGTATGTGAAATGACCGGTTTTTAGTACTCCAACACTTGTTTAAACTTGCTTTATTTTATTTGTCACGTTCAGGCTATTTGGGTGAGTGCATTCGATGCAGAATTGTAACTGTTCTATAAATAACTTTTTAAGACGTGAAAATTAAAATATTACTAGAGGACGCCTGTCGTGGCGCAGAGGCACAAGCGTGCGACTGTAATCGCGACAGGTTATGGGTTCAATTCCCATTCCAGGAAATGTTAGACTTTTCAATTCCTGGGTTTGGTAACAAGGTAACGTGCGGCGTTGAGTTCGCCACTCAGCACGCAATGCCTCAATTCGGCGGAAAGTGGGGAAGAGAATTGTTGTAAGAGAACGGATTGT
This sequence comes from Philaethria dido, assembly GCA_033558755.1. Taxonomy (NCBI): domain Eukaryota; kingdom Metazoa; phylum Arthropoda; class Insecta; order Lepidoptera; family Nymphalidae; genus Philaethria; species Philaethria dido. The sequence continues at coordinate 349,794 of JAKGSA010000142.1, forward strand.
CTTAACACTAGGTTCTCAGTTTCCCTCTGCCTACCCTGCTATATGCGGGATACAGCGTGAAGTTAAAAAAAAGGCTATCGTGGCGCAATAGACTCAAGAAGAAAACGAGATTGGTTGTTGTTTGGATGTCCATTCTAGGGAATTATTTATATGATATTTACATTATTTGCATTTCCTCGTTTTGGTAAGAGAAAGTGTTATGTTGAGGAGTTCCACATCTGAATATCCAATGTTTCAATATGTCTTAACATTAGGTTCTCTCTGCCTACTGTAATATAAGGAAATAAAACCCGTAAAATATATATATATATATA
>JAKGSA010000142.1:350209-362174 GCA_033558755.1 Philaethria dido
TAAGAAGTACTAGTTTTTAGAATAGACTTAATATTTTTTATTATACAATCATAAAATAATTGTAATTACGATAAGATAAGTTTCCAATATTCGATGAAAACCGAAATACGGGAATTCACCGGAAACAATTGTACTTGTTACAATTTAATTACAACAGTCATTATATAAATTGATAATAAATAATTATCGATATTATAATATATAACGTCTGTCGTGGCGCAGAGGCATAAGCATGCGACTGTAAACGCGACGGGTTGTGGGTTCGATTTCCACTCCAGGAAATGGAATTTTCATTTCCTGGGCTTGGTAACAAGGCAAAACGCGGCGTTGAGTTCCGACACTCAGCACGCAATGCCTCAATCTGGCGGAAAGTGGGAAAAATTTGTTGAAAGAGAACGGAGTGTCTTAACACTAGGTTCTCAGATTACTAACTACCGCTATATGAGGCATTGCATGCTGAGTGGCGGAGCACAACACCGTGCCGTAGTTATCAGAATGAGGAAATGAAAAAATATATATGAATTATCAGAAAAAATTCATATACCTACTATGGAAATAAATCGAATTTACATTTATTTAAAAATTGTATCCTAAATTAAATTCTTTGTACATATTTTAAATTATAAATGTTAGTTAATATAGAATTTTACATATAGAACTTGTAGCTGACAAGTAGTCTTATCACACTTACTGACCATGTAACGTTAACCAAGGCGGTTCTTTTGAGACTTTCTATATGAACATGTTAAATATCAATTATTTATAATTTTTTTTTTAACTTCACGCTGTATCCCGCATATAACAGGGTAGGCAGAGGAAACCTGAGAACCCAGTGATAAGACCCTCCGTTCTTTTTGAACAAATCCGTTCCCCAATTTCCGCCAGATTGAGGCATTGCGTGTTGAGTGTCGGAACTCAACGCCGCGCTTTGCCTTGTCACCAAACCCAGAAAATGAAAATACTTCATTTCCTGGAGTGGGAATCGAACCCACAACCTATCGCTTTACAGTCGCGCTTGTGCCTCTGCGCTACGACAGGCGTTAATTATACTTTACTTTCATAAATAAATTTCCTGTAATCCGATTACTAATTATGTTTTAGCATTGCAAAGCGGTTACAGGCGATGCGAATCGATTGTTTTGTTGAAGTGATTATATTAGCACTATTCTTTAGATGCCAAGCCTTCGTAGCATAATTAAAATTTTAACAAAAAAGTAAATCGATTTCAGATTAAATATACAAGACAATAGAATTATTACGAATAACTACTAAACTCGTCAGATCTCTTTATTTTTTTTATAGCTTCGCGGGTAGGCAGAGGAAACTAGAGAACCTAGTGTTAAGACACTTCGTTACCCACTTTCCGCCGAATTGAGGCATTGCGTGCTATGACGGAACTCAACGCCGCCTTTTGCCTTGTTGTCAGGGCGAGGTAATGAAAATACTAAACATATACTTAATATTTTCGGTTTAAGGAATAGGAATTCAACCCGCAACCTGTCGCATATACAGCCGCTTGCTTGTGTCTCTGCGCCACGACAGGTTTCAATAAAAATACCGTGGAAGTGAGAACTTCATCCTTTTTTTAAAGTCGGTTAAGAAAGTAAATATATAGGTCTATTTTTTTATATAAGTGCTTTTTTTATATGTTTACTATTTCTTGTTATCTTGATAATACGAGATCGATTGCTAGTTGTATTGAAGATTAAATTCATAGAATGTTCTATCGATAATATCTTTGTTATGCGTATTAAGTTTTTTTTTATGGATAACGGATGGCAAACGAGCTGAAGGACCACCTGATGGTTACCTTCGCCCATGAACATCTACAACACCAGAGACGTTGTAGATGCGTTGCCAACCTAGAGGATACAGTTGGAAGGGGAGGACAATGTAGTAGTCCGCTATCGGAACCACCACATTTTGGGGAACGGATAGGTGGGAAAGGGGAAAACCTTTCTTACATGCCATCGAACCAATAACTGGCCAATTCGTATTCTTTATGTGATACTAATTTTGATGATCCTTTTTTATATGATAGTTAGTGCTTTTGATGGGGTCCCATATAAATTTAGTTAAATCTGCTAAGTAATTTTTGACGTACCTCGATAAGAACGTATGGCTTAGTTAACTAGAACATATGGATAGTATTCAAGAAGTGATGGTTCGATTCTCGCTGTGTCAAAATTATCAAACGTATGATACACATGATATACGTATAATATAAAAAGGTTTTTCCGTTCCCCACAGGCATTGCGTGCTGAGTGGCGGAACTCAACGCCGCGCTTTACCTTATTATCAAACCCAAGAAATGAAAATACTTTCATTTCCTGGAGTGGGAATCGAAACCGCCACCTGTCGCGTGTACAGTCGCACGCTTGTGCCTCTGCGCCACGACAGACGTTTGGAAGGAAGGCGGAATTGTTGAAAGTAAACAGTGTTATAACACTAGTTTCTCTTTCGGAGGGTCCGTAGCTACTAAGTAAACCGGTGATGGCAGGGAGCCGGCCTACTTCCCAGCCAACAGATATGTTGAAGCGTTATAAAGCAATCATATGTGGTAAACAAATGTCAGGTTCCCTCTGTCTACCCTGCTATATGCAGGATACAGCGTAAAGTTGAAAAAAAGTTTCTAAATGCTTTTCTTTCAAATCATTTTGATTTCGGGAATCTTACCAGAGGCATACCTCTGGCCTAGTCAACGCCTAACTCATAACTTAGGCGTTGGGTTTTGACACCCAATTAACTGAAACAGTGTTTAACACTTCTTTCTGTCTATATGTGGATGTGCGTGTTGTTAAATATATCAATATCAGTAGCAGTTAAGTATCTAGTGAAGTGAAGAAATCTAAAGAAATCACATGTTTTTACAGATACCACGCATCATTGGTTATTTGGAACAGTGCAGTTTGATGATAATGTGTGTTGTTATCAATATATGTACGTTTGTAATATTAATTTTATTTTAATATATGGATAGGGGAAAAACTAGTGTTTTTTTTTTTATGGATGACGGATGGCAAACGAGCAGAAGAACCACCTGATGGTAAGTGGTTACCTTCGTCCATGAACATCTACCACACCAGAGATGTTGTAGATGCGTTGCCAACCTAGAGGATACTGATGGAAGGCGAGAACAATGTAGTAGTCCGCTATCGGAACCACCACATTTTAGGGAAAGGATGGGTGGGAAAGGGGAAACCTGGCTTACATGCCATCGAACCGTAACACATCATACGATATTTGGCGGTTCGTCTTTGACATGATAGTGGTCGCGAGCCAGACGGAGAACGAACCTCCTACCACCAAACAACGAACCTCCTACCACCAAACAAAACTAGACTTATTATAATAATCGATGATTTGTGAAATAATACATACATACATAGCTTCACGCTGTATCCCGCATATAGCAGGGTAGGCAGATGGAACCTAGTGTTAAGACACCCCGTTCCCCACTATCCGCCGAATTGAGGCATTGCATGCTGAGTGGCGGAACCCAACGCCACGCTTTACCTTATTACCAAACAAAGGAAATGAAAAATTACATTTTCTGAAGTGGGAATCCAACCCACAACATGTCACGTTTACAGTGGCACGCTTGTGCCTTTGCGCCACGACAGGCGTTACAAAAAACTTTGACGAAAAGTGGGGAAACGGAGTGTCTTAACACTAGGTTCCCTCTGCCTACCCTGCTTTATGCGGGATACAGCGTGAAGATAAAACATAAAACAAAAAACCCACAGTCGAACCCACGCTATCCCACTGCGCCACGATGGCCTTCAATATAAGGTTGTTAATATAAATGTAGTAAAAATACAAAGAAACAAGAGATTCTAGGCAACAAAAGATTATTATACAGTAAAGATTGATGACCTCGCTCTTGCTTCAAACATTTTTAAATCTTGGCAAGTTGAGCAAATATTATCAATATGTGTCAATCAAAATCATCTTATCGCCTACATATCTTATCACTGTACATTACAATTGATTTTAAACTTTATTTCTATGTAATTTTGATTTATTTTACTTTGTATAAGTAAGTACTTTAAATGATTATTGACGACTTTGATGTAGCGGAATCACGTAAGAAGAAATGAAATTGTGAAATATATTTGTTTAGGAAATACCAATAATAAATATCAGTTTGGACGTGAATAGGTTGATAAGTCGACTTGCATGTACAATATTCTTATAGAGGAGAACGGAGTGTCGTAACACTAGGTTCCCTCTGCCTACCCTGCTATATGCGGGATACAGCGTGAAGTTATGTATGTATGTATATTCTTAAATATCTATCAAAAGGTATTAGTTAGTTACGGTATAAATGACTGAATATAAAAATTTCAAGAAAGTCAAACACTTTTAGGTAGGTAGGTATTTAAATGACATAAAAACAGAATTTATAGAAAAGACTGAAACTTAAATATGTCTGCACAGAAAAATACATTTTGAATTTATCAAGTTATTCACGCCTGTTACGGATATAATATTGACTTTTTTCTCTATTCTAATAAACCGAAATTAAGAATTATCGGAATCATAACCTATAGTGCTTACATTAAGGTTTGCTTATGGCTTTGAGAAGGAACTCGTTAGAATTCTATGGGTTCACCATGCGGGTGCACATCGCGTTGCTGAGAGAAGAATTTGAAGAGTGCCTGGGACTTATGACTCTAGTGTAGGTTTAAGGGGCCCCTTTAAAGTACGCATTAACGCTCACCTCCATTATCCGCTCTCCTCTCTACCTAACCAAATTTGAAACAATCCTATTAATGCCGCCTTCGAAATACGTACTAGACATGAACTGATGATAGTTCTTAGACAGGCTAAGATGTTTTAGTAGATTATAGAGAGATATTGCTGTTATACCTCTCGTGTCTACCTCTACCGGGTATAAAGTAACTCTACAACTTCTTGGTAAGTTCGTTGGTAAGTTCAAAATTTGTGCATCTTGACATGGTGATATAAAATTCGAATCAGTGTAGACAGTTCTATAAAATACCGCACAAGCTTTTTATTTTTTTTTATATTCGCTAAATTTGCCGAATGAACTAACGGCTGATGCCTAATAATAAAGCAATTATAGTCATTAGTTGTCCGTTCTTGTCAGATCTGGGCCAATTACATTTAAAAAAGTTAATGTGACCTTTATATAATGGAATAAATCTTTTCAGAGATATATCTTGCAGGTGTTTTAAAATCCACTCAGCACGCATTGCCTGAATACGGCGGAAAGTGGAGAACGGAGTGTCTTAACACTAGGTTCCCTCTGCCTACCCTGCTATATGCGTGATACAGCGTGAAGCTATGTATGTATATTTTATAATTCTAAATGAAATCGAATTCTTATATATTTAGTTAAACGCCATTGTGGCACAGTGGCACTATTTCTGATTGTGAATGCGATTAGTTGTGGGTTCGATTCCCACTTGGGGGAATATTTAAACTATTTTTATTTGTCCGCTCTAGTAACACAAAGCGCGGTTCGAGTTCCTCTATTTAATACACAATGTTTAGAATTCAGACAGGAAGTAAAGAACTTACTAGTATCTTGACACGATATTCTTTCAGACTACCCGGTAGAATAAAGCGTGAATTTAAAAAAAAAGGAAAAAGAAACAAATCTAATTTCGTGTGTCGATTTTTATCACTGCCAAGAAACAAACAGGAAATGCCACTAAAATACAAAAGAAAACTTTTAAAATTATACAGTAACCTAATATATGTGGAACATAACTTATAATAGTGTGTTCTTGGTAAAAGAACATGAAATCCAATATTTCTTTGTGTCGAAACGTATCTTTTGCTTCCGGTTCAAATGGTTGAAAATAACAAAGTGGGAACTTTTGTATTTCTTTCTATTTTTTCCTTTTTTTTTCTATTTTTGATTGTTTCTGAGTCTTCTCATACATTTTGTGTTTCATTTAAATAAATCTAAATATAAAAAAGTTTGTGTTACTGATTGATTAAGAGACAACGTACACGCGAAACTTCTGGCCGTAGAAAGAAATTTGGCATAAAAGTTCCTTGGGGAGTGTAAAAGCACTAAGAGCATTTTCCGAAATTTCTATAAAATTAAGAATAGACAAGATTTTACGTTTAGTCCACAGTTGCGGGATGTACTCGTAGATAGTTATTTTTAATTTTTTTTTAGCTTCACGCTGTGTCCCGCATATAGCAGGTACCCTGTGAGGGGACGGGGTTGGAATACAATTTCCCTCCGCTGCTGGGTAGCATCCCGTAAGAGGCGGGTATCCCAGTAGTTAGGTGGTAGGAGGTTCGTCCTCCGTCTGGCACGCGACCACTATCATGTCAAAGGCGAAACGCTAAATATCTTATGATGTGTTCCGGTTCGATAGCATGTACGCCAGGTTTCCCCTTTCCCACCTATCCGTTCCCCAAAATGTGGTGGTTTCGATAGCGGAATACTACATTGTCCTCCCCTTCCATCTGTATCCTCTAGGTTGGCAACGCATCTACAACATCTCTGGTGTTGTAGATGTCCATGGGCGAAGGTAACCACTTACCATCAGGTGGTCCTTCTGCTCGTTTGGCATCCGTTATTCATAAAAAAAAAGAAAAGCGTGAAGCTGTGTTACACGTATGCGTGTTATATGATATTATTAAATCTTAAAACGATAATATTGCTACAATAGATAGAAGCAAAGGGGCTTTCCTTCAATTGAGATTAATGATTAGTTAACGGCCTTCGTTTAAGAACGCGGGTCAGGAGATCAAGCCCACATCTATGTTAATATTCGATTTTTTACCTACTTAATATATAAATGTTTTTTTTATTCTACTAATTTTTGAAGTGAACTTCTTTAGCGGGGTTGCGCACTTTTTGTAACGCGTCAGGACACGTAACCCTGATCGAAAATTCATAAGACGAACGTAAATTTTGACAATTGAAAGAAACAATAGGAAATCTACTTTTCTTAGAAATAAAACCAAGAAGTGTTTTGGTGGTGGTTTGCTGAGGATTTTCACGTTAATCGCTTTAGTTTAATTCATAAATATTCTCAATGAGTTGTTGACTTTTGTTATGAGTTGTTGACCCAGTTGACTTTTTGTTGCGACTTTTTGAATAGCGGAACTTAACGCTGTGCTTTATCTTATCAGGACGGAGAGAAAAAAATAATTTAAATTAACTTTTTCTTGAGGAAGAATCGTATCAACTACCACTCGCTTTTACAAACTGTGCCACTGCACCACGATGGTCTCTTAAAAGGTGATGTAAAGTTAGCAATACATTGCATGCATACGTGCTGAAAAACGTGAACCCTCTCACGTAGGTGTGTTTACGAATAGTCTTGTTACTGCAATCATGCAATCTGCCGTCAAAAGAAACAATTGTTCCAACTCGTGACGATAATGTATGGTAGAGTCATGTTTGATATTGTTGATATGATGTTATCATGACGCTGTGTTTATTGCACAGTAGTTGTAAGGCAAAGTGCGGCGTTGAGTTCCGCCACACAACACGCAATGCCTCGATTCGGCGGAAAGTGGGGAACGGAATTGTTGAAAGAGAACGGAGTGTCTTAACACTAGGTTCTCTGGTTCCGTCTGCCTACCCTGCTATATGCGGGATACAGCGTGAAGTTAAAAAAAAAAGAATATGAAAGACTAGTTCTAAAAAAAAAGTTCATATATCATATTTTCAAACGAAGATAAGTTATTTATATTTTTAAATTGATGGATTATTACAATAATCATGACTACACAAAATTTTCATTTAACTTGTAGTGTTCGATGACCACTGCGTCATAGATATCATTTAAAATCATAATAAACAATATATTGAGATGGCTATCAAGAAAGTAATGTTATACCCCCTTAAATAAATATAAGATAAGTTGTAACCCAAGATTTCCGCCTTAAGGTAGCAACTTTAAAAACATATCCATATAAACTAGTGTCCCCGTTGACGCGTTACCAACGCGTTGTCTTTGGCAATGTATATGTCACTTTATATAAACATGGATGTGAAACCACGGTAGTGTGTGTAACATTTATTTTATTAATTATTATTTTTTTTATGGATAACGGATGGCAAAAAAGCAGAAGGACCACCTAATGGTAAGTAGTTACCTTCGCCCATGAACATCTACACCACCAGAGATGTTGTAGATGCGTTGCCGACTTAGAGGATGCAGATGGAAGGGGAGGATAATGTAGTAGTCCGCTATCGGAACCACCGCATCTTGGGGAAAGGATGGGTGGGGAAAGGGAAAAACCTGGCTTACATGCCATCGAACCGGAACACATCATTAGATATTTGGCGGTCGGGCTTTTACATGATAGTTGTCGCGAGCCAGACGGAGGACGAACTTCCTACCAAACTACTGAGATACCCGCCTCTTACGGGACGCTACTCAGCGGCGGAGGGGAATTGTATTCTAACCCCGTCCCGTCACACTTACTATAATGTATTCTAAATTGACATATTAGTCACAAGCCAAAATTTTTAAGTCATTTTGAATCTTGTTATTTAAGCCGATTTTTACAGAACTAAAGAAAGCCAATTTGAAGATTTTTTCGATTTTTTTATTGTTTGACAATATATTGTATTGTAACTATTTTTTTTTATGTACAAAGAATCAAGTATTCTGGTCTTAAAGAAGATGTAAAGCTTTGGCAGCAACGACTCATTAAAAATGTATGCGAGTAACCTTCTAGAAGCGTGACGTTTGGGTTGCTTCCAAAATATTTGCGAATATAATTTTTTAGGAAGATATATTTTTTTAATGTTTTAATAAAATTATTTTTATTTATTTTATTACTACGTGTATATGTAAGGAAATACCATTGAATTCCTTTCTTTAGTAGTTCGAATTTGGGCGTGCTTTACTATTGTTGATGTTGATTAGATAGATGGCGTCAGTGGTTAGGAAAATAAGATTTAATTGTAAAGACAAAATGGCGTCAGATTTACAGTGATAAAAATAAAAGTGAAATGAAGATTATGTTAAGTAATGAAAAGAGATCGACAAAGTAACTTTAAATGTCGTTTCTTTGTTTTACAGAGCAACACATAGTTTAATTTGTCGAGAGTTCTCACAGAATTGACTAAATTGACTTATATATATAATACTTGCGAAGAAAAAAGATATAAGTACGGTATATGAAATCGGGCATAGTCAAAGTTCTTCATTCTTCCTAAAAAATATTTGCTTCGAGCACTTTTTTATAATAAGGCATTTGAATTCTATCAAATTATTGAAATAAAAATTACACACTGCCATGTGTTTGACTAACTTTTGTAACACTTGTTGTTAAGTGACATACAGGTTGCCGAGGTAACGCGTGTTTTACGCATGAAAAAGACAACTAGCTCTTACTGTTTTCGTTACAAAAATAATATTTTTTCATATTGAAATATTGAGGTTTAATTAGTAGAACTATGATATCTCGTCTATTATAATTAAAAATTGTTCTATTACAAATCAATGTTCCTAGGTGAATTCTTAACATACGATCATCTAAAGTACACAACTATAGTAGTAATCTTTTTTTTTTTTTATTTATCGTGAGGAAATCAGTTACGGCAAACGTCGCTATAATAGTAAATTAGACCAAATCTTGTGTGAAATAGTAAGAAATAACCATCTTCTCAAACCTTCGCATTTCTATATAATATTAGTAGAATTTTGCCTCAATTCGGCGGAAAGTGGGGAATGGAATTGTTGAAAGAGAATGGAGTATCTTAACACTAGGTTCTCAGGTTTCCTCTGCCTACCCCGCTATATGCGGGATACAGCGTGAAGTTAAAAAAAAATAGTAGAATTTTTATCAATATCGATATTGAATTTTATTTAAAAATAAATAATTATTATACATTTTGAGGAAACGTACAAAAACTTGAACTCTCGACTTAGAAACCGTCCAAACGCTTTGACTAAGCCATACGTTCTACGTCGAAATTCTTATACGAGTACGCTTGTTACAACTTATTTTTGTTAGCATTTCTGTAGGGAGATTATATAATATTTCATTACGTACATTCATAATGCATTTTTTAAATACACTCTCTCTGAGTAATTACTGGCAAAGAGCCGAAATGAAAATGTTATTTCGGAAATCATTGTTTTGTCATACACATGGGTGATGATAATAATTTCGTCGCCTGTAAAGACGATTGAGATCAAGCTTATGTACTTTGGCAAGAATATAAATAAAATATTACTAATTTGGAATTTTAGTGCCTTTATACGTAATATAAAATTTTCGATAATAATAAATATTGAAATTATTCTCATTAAATAACTCTAAGAGTTAGTGCGGCGTTGAGTTTCGCAACTCAACACCTAATGTCTTGAAATTGAGCGAAAAACCAAGAATGTAATGTATTAATTGCCCTCCGCCGCTGGGTAGCTTCCCGTAAGAGGTGGGTATCCCAGTAGTTCGGTGGTAGGAGGTTCGTCCTTCGTCTGGCTCGCGACCACTATCATGTCAAAGACGAACCGCCAAATATCTAATCATGTGTTCCGGTTCAATGGTATGTAAGCCAGGTTTTCCCCTATCCCACCCCATCCTTTCCATAGAATGTGGTGGTTCCGATAGCGACCTACTACATTGTTCTCCCCTTCCATCTGTATCGTCTAGGTTGGCAACGCATTTACAACACCTCTGGTGTTGTAGATGTCTATGGGCGAAGGTAGCCACTTATCATCAGGTGGTCCTTCTGTTCGTTTGCCATCCGTTATCGATAAAAAAAAATTAACAATAGCCATCTCTGTTTCCGCTTTCTCTACCTTACTATATAGAAAATGCATAGAGTTCATAAAAATAGAAAAATAGTGATTAAAATAATTACTGAACGATTTAATCATGACGCTATTTGATGAAATATCTATATATAAATACGTGAAGCAAAAACTTTGGATCCCTTTTTTAAGAAAATTACGCGAACGGGAAGTATGAAACTTGCCACACTTATAGTTTATATAGCGAAGAAGTGCACAATGATAATATATTTTTAAAATAATGCATAAAAAGTATATTAAATGAGTAAAATAATTGCTACACACACTAGCAAGGTTCGCCATGCATGTTTATATAATGTGACATATACATTGATAGAAAACGCGTTGTTAACGCGTCAATAGGAACTCTGGTATTTATTATAGAAATTCAGAAGCAGCTTCATGGTTTATATCGCATAGTTATATATCATAGCATAGCATAGTCAGAGATAGCCAACAATTGGCGCAACTCAACGTCGCGCTTTGAAATTTAAAATAATAGAAATATATTTCGCCACACACCATGCACTTTTTCTTAAGAAAGTCATTGTCAATAGAAGTCACATAGCTTAGAACAAATATTTGCACATAACTTCATGATTATCAGTTGAATATTTTGCTCGTGAAGACGTAACAAATAAAATAATTTTGGTTTTATAACATACATACATACATACATACATACATAGCTTCACGCTGTATCCCGCATATAGCAGGGTAGGCAGAGGGAACCTAGTGTTAAGACACGCCGTTCCCCACTTTCCGCCGAATTGATGCATTGCGTGCTGAGCGGCGGAACTCAACGCCGCGCTTTGCCTTGTTACCAAACCCAGGAAATGAAAAATTCCTTTTTTGGTGGAAATCGAACCCGCAACCTATGCGCCACGACAGGCGTCTTTTTAAGATTAAGGACAATATAGTGCTAAATAAAAAGCTTAGACAGTATATACAGTTACACTATAGGTTTAGTACTGACATTTTTTACCGGATATAAGGCAAGGCTAGTCTGTCTCTCAGTTCTAAGTCACGAAATTTTGGCATCCTGTATTAATATAAAATATGAAAAAGATTATATTGTTACTAAATATAAAATATTAACATATTTTTTTAGGTCTGAGGAACTAAATTTAGTAAATCGGTATTAAATGATTTGACGATTAAAAACTGAAGCATGTTACTTTTCATTTTGAATAAATTATTTGACTTAGACACAA
>JAKGSA010000142.1:362280-412420 GCA_033558755.1 Philaethria dido
TTCACGCTGTATCCCGCGTATAGCGGGGTAGGCAGAGGGAACAAGAGAACCTAGAGTTAAGACACTCCATTCTCTTTTCAACATTTCCGTTCGCCACTTTCCGCCAAGTTGACGCATTGTGTGTTGAGTGGCGGAACTCAACGCCGCGCTTTGCCTTGTTACCAAACCCAAGAAATGAAAATACTAAATTTTACATTTCCTGGAGTGGAAATCGAACCCACAACCTGTCGCATTCACAATCGCACGCATATGCCTCTGCGCCACGACAGGCGTTACTATAATTTTAGTACAATTTTAACAGTTTCGATGAGATCAAAAGATTATTTTCACTAGCAATTTATTAAAAGATTCAAACAATATAATGTTTGAAACAGACGGCGTGACCGATGAATGCAAAAACTAACGGACCCGTAGCCTTGATTCATTTATGTTCATACTTCTTCGACATCGCGACTAAATACGTCATTATCTACGTCATCTATGTATTATATAAATATATATATTGTGCCTCAATTCCGTGGAAAGTGGGCAACGGAAGTGTTAAAAGAGAAAAGTGTCTTAACACTAGGTTCTCAGGTTCCCTCTGCCTACCCTGCTATATGCGGGATACAGCGTGAAGCTAAAAAATATATATTTGTATAGTGGCGAACGTTGTGAAGTCTGATAGTAGTTGATGGTGTACGAATTGGGTTCGATTCTCACTTAAGGTAGTGATTATATTTAATTTATTACTATATATATGATTCTCCGCTCTAGTAAAAACGCGCGGCGTTGAGTTCCGTCTCTTAACACGCGTTGTCTTGAATTTGCGGGAAAAAGTGTAAAGCTGGTAAAAAGTACTGGAGAAAATAACGGATTTCATTCTGTACGTGGAACTAATTATGTGAAATGAAGTTGTTCGGTCATTTGCGTGAAAATTAATAAAGCGATTTCGATAATGTTTCGATAATGCTGTAGTTATGCGAACAATTAAAATTTTTAGAACAGATTATTTGCAGTAAGAGTAACCTAGAGAGTTCTATTAAGAAGAACTTAGTGTCTCGACACTCCTTTTTCTATTTTCCTTTCAAATTCTAAACACTGTGTTACCTCAATGCCGCGTTTTAATTTCTTAGAGCGGCGATAGAAAAATAATATAAAAATATTCAGTTCTGTATGGGAATCGAACCTACAACCAGTCGCGTACAGTCAGATCTTTTGCTAAAATAACTTTAAATATTTCTTTTAATAGTTAAAAATAGAAACAAGGTATATTTTACTTGAATTTTTTAAATAGGGAAATAAAATTAAAAAAAAATTATGCATAAGATTAAATATATACAGCCGCTTTTAAAAAAATATTGTCTACTAATAAGAAAGCTTATTTTAGTAGTTCCAGTTTAGATACATACATAGCTTCACGCTGTATCCCGCATATAGCAGGGTAGGCAGAGGGAACCTCGAGGAAGTGTTTCAATTTACAAAGTGTGAAAAAAAAGGCATAAAAAAATTAATGTGTTAATATTTTTTCCTATAAATTGTATAGAATAGAATATTTTATTCTAGTTTCATATATTTAAATTTATTTTTTAATATCGATTTTATAATAACGAGAAATCGATATCTATAAGGACAAAATTAGTATAAATATATACTTCATATGAAATCTACATTCAAATGTTATACACTATTTAGAAAAAAAAACAAATTAATTAAATTAAATAACAAAAAACGAAAATCAACTTCAAATAACGCACTAAAAAGTAAAATTATTACGAATAACTCAAAAACTAGATCGATTTTAACCAGAAGCACAAGCTATCATATAAAAAATTACATCAAAATTGGTTCACGCTTAAAAAAAAAATACAATAATATACATTAAAAAATTCAATCGTTTTTACCTCCACCTTTTTTGATGACGTTTAATAATAATAATCTATAGACAACTAACTAAGAACTTAACATTAAAACCTTACACACAACTTAAATAAAAAAAAAAAAAAACAAAAATTAAAAAAAAAGAACACTCACGCATAAGCCTTCGTCTCTTGCAGCCTAACAACAGTTTGCTTGAAAATATCATAAGCCAATTTGGAATACTGGGTGGAAACTGCAAGTAAATCTGGCTGGTACTCCACTTGTCTTTGCTTTTCCTCATCAGAGGGGTTCGTGGTTATGTTGTGTTTCTTCTTCATTCTTTCCAAGGACTTGCTGGGTTTCATTGGTGCTGGAGTCACCTCCACATCGCGAGTACATACGTTGCACATTTTAGTTCGTTCGACGTGTTGCCCACGCGGTATCATTTGAGACTGAGCGGCCGCTCGGTAGATTATAAAGTGAACGAGCTATCCCCTCCACTTGGTGATAAAGGGTTGCTGTGTGCAATTTGTGTTGTATGTATATTATTTTTTTATGTCCCCGTTGACGCGTTAACAACGCGTTGACTTTAGCTATGTATATGTCACTTTATATAAACATGGTAGTATGTGTAATGTTTATTTTTTTAATTTAATATACTTTGTATGCATTATTTAAAAAAATATTAGCATTTTACACTCCTTCTCCATATAAACTATAAGTGTACCAAATTTCATGCTCCTCCGTCCAAGGGATCCAAAGTTTTTGCTTCACGTATTTATATATTAATAATTAAACATGTAAGTATCTACATTCTAATACGTGAAGGAAAATCTTTGGATTTTTAAAAAAATTTAAGTGCACGGAGGAGCATAAAACTTGGCACACTTATAGTTTATATAGCGAAGGAGTGCGTAGTGATAATATCATTATAAAATAAGGAATTAAAATATATTAAATTAATAAAATAAATGTTACACACACTACCATGGTTTCACATCCATGTTTGTATAAAGTGGCATATACATTAATAGCGCGTTACGCGCTATTAACGCGTCCACGGTAACTCTAGTAAAAATAAATAAAAAAAAAGTTTTACCGTTTCACGCTTTTTATATTATAGGTAGAGAGAATCTAGTGTACACTCCATTCACTTTTTGGTTTTCATTTTTCTTGGAGTTGTGACGTGGAATTTAACACCGTGCTGTGTATTGCTTGGTTTGTTCTTTAATATATTATCTGGTTTATACATTTATTTTTAAGGAGGTTATGTGCTAGTGGCGACGCCTGTCGTGGCGCATAGGCACATGCGTGCGACTGTAAACGCGATAGGTTGTGGGTTCGATTTCCTCTGCAGGAAGTAAAAGTTTAGTATTTTCATTTCCTGGGTTTGGTAACAAGGCATAGCGCGGCGTTGAATTCCGCCACTCAGCACGCAATGCCTCAATTCGGCGGAAAGTGGGGAACGGAGCGTCTTAAAACTAGGTTCCCTCTGCCTACCCTGCTATATACGGGATACAGCGTGACGCTAAAGAAATATGTCAAAACATTTTTTGTATGTAGAGATAACTAGTAAGCAGTTATCAGTAGATAAGTGACTGTGCCCTATACTTTCCTTTCAATCACAGTTATTTTACTAAGTGGCAAAACCCAAGATTTATATAAATATAACTCTTTCCTTTAAACTGTTCATCGCTCAGTAAAAGTAAAAATATGTACTAGCAAATTAATTAATATATTAGTACCTATGCCAAGGAAAATCTTTTTTTTTTGCTTCACGCTTTATCCCGCACATAGCGGGGGATGCAGGGGAACCTGATTTTTGCTAGTGCTCGTGTTGACACTGGGTTCCCTTAAAAATTCCGTTCCCCACTTTCCGCCGAATTGAGGCATTACGAGCTGAGTGGCGGATTCACGTTCCTAAAAAAATACTTTTTCGTGTATTTTACTTGAAAATGGTTATCTTTTTTGTTAAAGTTTTCATTTTATGAACACAAAATAAGACACTGAGTTTTTCACGTACCTGTTTTTTCAGTACTTTTCCTGTTTGGTCCCTAAAAGAGTTCAACTATTTAGCACACAATGTCTCTATCTTCGGAAAGTGAATGAACACGGCATGTCTTGACACTAAGCCTGTCGTGGCGCAGAGGCACAAGTGTGCGACTGTAAACGCGTCAGGTTGTGGGTTCGATACCCACTCCAGGGAATGGAATTTTTCATTTCCTGGGTTTGGTTGCAAGGCAAAGTGCTGCGTTGACTTCCGCCACTCAGCACGCAATGCCTCAATTCGGCGGAAAGTGGGGAACGAAGTGTATTAAGACTAGGTTCCCGCTGCGTACCCTGCTATGTGCAGGATACAGCGTGAAGCTATGTATGCGTATGTATCAAAATTAATTCACCTAATTAAAAGTTATGCGGTGACACACATAAAAAATACATTCCAATTTAAAACCTCCTTTCTTAAAGTCGGTTAAGACATGTCAGAACAGTAAATAAACAAATATGTATATGTATAGGTACCTTATATTAATTGGGCTTCCCATAAGTTTTTCCATGACACTGAATCAAATCACCTTTCGAAATAGAACTCTTCAATAAAGTGTTATGGTTTTTACCTGAGATAAACATTAGTCATATGCTTTTAACTGACTTTGAAGAAAGGAGAAAGTTATCATTTTTTTGGTGGTAGGAGGTTCGTCCTCCGTCTGGCTCGCGACCACTATCATGTCAAAGACGAACCGCCAAATATCTTGTGATGTGTTCCGGTTCGATGGCATGTAAGCCAGGTTTTCCCCTTTCCCACCCATTCTTTCCCAAAAATGTGGTGGTTCCGATAGCGGACTACTACATTATCCTCCCCTTCCGTCTCTATCCTCTAGGTTGGCAACGCATCTACAACATCTCTGGTGGTGTATATGTTCATGGGCGAAGGTAACCACTTACCATCAGGTGGTCCTTCTGCTCGTTTGCCATCCGTTATCCATAAAAAAAAAAAAAAAAGTTGGGTGAACCAATTTTGATGACTTTTTTCCTGTGATAGCTAAGATGAGATCTCACATGATGAAGCTTTTGATGAGATTTCACATAAGTAAAGATTTGACAAGTAGTTTAAGAGTTATTCGTAAAAAAAATAATTTTAGTGCATTTTTTCTGTGCCTTGCCTTTGCCTTGCCTTGTAACCAAGCCCAGGAAATGGAAATACTACACAAATGATTTAAATATAGCTATTCCCTCGAGTGGCAATCGAACTCACAAACTCACGTTTACAGTCAAACGCTATACCACTACGCCACGATGGACTTTCTTAGAAAAATCTATATATAAATACGTGAAGCAAAAACTTTTTTACGAAAATTACGTGGACGAAGGAGCATGAAACTTGGCACACTTATAGTTTATATAGAGAAGGAGTGCAGAAAGCTAACTTTTTTTAAAATAATGCATAAAAAGTATATTAAGTTAATAAAATAAATGTTACACACACTACCATGGTTTGACATCCATGTTTATATAAAGTGACATATACATTACTAAAGACAACGCGTTGTTAACGCGTCAACGGGGACACTAGAGGTATTTAAGTGTTTCAATGATAATAAATTATGATATTATTGGCACATTTTACTTCACTAAAAGGAAAATCATAAATGTGGAATTGGGACTGTACCTGGTTATCTATAAATAAATGAAATACGACCTCTGTTCCGATTACAGATTAGTATTTTAGTCAATATGTGTATAATAACGAGGATGATAAGTAATTTTATATGCTACTAGCTGTTACCTGCGGCTTCGCTCGTGTGGTCGATGGCAGTAATATTACATACCAGTGGCGAGGGGCGAAAATTTTAGTTAGGCAAGCCAGTAAATTTAAAAAAGCCGATGTAGGAAGATGATGGATGTTAGGGAAGCCGGTAATTTTTAGAGAAACCGGTATATGTAGGGGAGCCGGTATAGGATATGAAAGTATTTGGTTATATCACTATCGAATTTATCGATAATCCCATTTTTTAGACGTTGAAGATGTCAAAATTGATTGCAATTTTATGTCCAATATTTTCCTGGCGACCGTTTTTTTAGGTATCATACTTGTACTTTAAAAAGTTAGGCAAGCCGGTGGGAACCTTGTTGTATGGACACCTCGACACTACTACATACTATAGTGAATAGTGCGTATATGTGTTCGTTTAAAGTCTTTGATGTAGCTACATATTAATTTTTTTTAATAAAAAGTGTCTTATGTCCTTATTATACCTGTAACAATATGTGTATAAAGATAAAGGTCCAAACAAATTTACATTCATATTTACAATATTAGTATGGATAAGGTTTATATATGCATACGCCTGTCGTAGCGCAGAGGCACAAGCGTGCGACTGTAAACGCGACGGGTTGTGGGTTCGATTCCCACTCCAGGAAATGGAATTTTTCATTTCCTTGGTTTGGTAGCAAAGTGCGGCGTAATGCCTCAATTCAGCGGAAACTGGGGAACGGAGTGTCTTAACACTACGTTCCCTCTGTCTACCCTGCTATATGCGGGATACAGCGTGAAGCTATGTATGTATGTATGTAAAATTGAAAAAATATATTTGTAATTTTATTCCTCTTTTTATGAGGATTTTGAGGATTTTAATATTTATTAGGCTTAACTGGAATTTTAAACTATTAATTTTTGTAATATATTCATAATTTAAAAAAAAATTAATATGAATAAATTAAATGATAATTATTACTTTATTGTTGTCAATCTGGTCGTAGAGCTCGAGGTCAAAGGATAATTATACTGTTTTTTCGGTAATTTAAATATGCGTGTAGAAACCAGTTCAAATATTTTATACGTTTCATGTGAATTGTCCAAAAAGGTCTTTTTTTAGCTTCACGCTGTATCCCGCATATAGCAGGGTAGGCAGAGAGAACCTGAGAACCTAGTGTTAAGACACTCCGTTCTCCACTTTCCACCGAATGGTTCAACATTACGTGCTGAGTGGCGGAACTCAACGTGCTTTGCCTTGTTACCAAACCCAGGAAATAAAAATACTAAACTACATTTACTGGAGTAGGAATAGAATCTACAACCTATCGCGTTTACAGTCCCACGCTTGTACCTCTGCGCCACGACTGGCGCCAAAAAGGTTAAGTTATATTTTTTTGATTATATATGAGATAAAAAAACATGGGTGTGTATAGTTATGTACGCACGTAAGAAATTATATTTGTTTGGCATAACAAGATAAAAATCTTCCTAAAAAATTGTATCCTTCGCGTTATTCTTTGTTTCAAGAGAAAACGACACTAATAATATAAAAAAAGGTATTTAATACATTAAAATAAAATTTTATTACAACGCATTATGTACTATTTATAGACGTCTATCGTGGCGCAGAGGCACAAGCGTGCGACTGTAAACGCGACAGATTGTGGGTTCGATTCCCACTCCAGGAAATGGAATTTTTCATTTTCTGGTTTTGGTAATAAGGCAAAGAGCGTTGAGTTCCGCCACTCAGCACGCAAGCCTCAATTCGGTGGAAAATGGGGAATGGAGTGTCTTAACACTAAGTTTTCTATGCCTTCCCTGCTATAGCAATATGCGGGATACAGCGTGAAGCTATGTATGTATGTCTGTATGTATGTGATCTGAATCTGTTACTATCTAAATATATTATTTTTAAATCAACGGGCATTTGATGAGGAAAAAGTCGGGGACAGTCCAAGTTTGCCAAGTAAAGAAATTTTAAATTTTATTTTACGACGATACGGAAAAGACATTGACGTCAATGAGGTTTCTAAAAATTATTTAAGTACCCACTACCCATAGATTTTAATTGACTCAAAGTATTTGATATCATAGTTATGTCTATACATAAGTATATTTAAACTCTTTCTTAATATCAGGGTCATGTCCGATAGGCGTGAATATGTTGATAAGTCAACTTGCATTTTCATTTTCGCCAGACTGAGGCATTGCGTGCTGAGTGGCGGAATTCAACGCCGCGCTTTGCCTTGTTACCAAACTCAGAAAATGAAAATACTTCATTTCCTGGAGTGGGAATCGAACCCACAACTTGTCGCGTTTACAGTCGCACGCTTGTGCCTCTGCGCCACCACAGGCGATTAATACTAGTATTGAAAAGTTTTATTCACAATAATTATACAGGAAATATATAAAATTAATAAAATAAATATTACACACACTACCATAAGTTTGACATATTGTATAATTATAATAGGTATAATATTGGCTTAGCAACGTGTACGTCACTATACACGTTGCCAAGGCAACGCGTACTTGACACAACGGGGCTTCTAGTAAAAAAAAAAGCAACTTCACGCTTTATCCCGCATAGCAGGATAATCAGGGGGAATCTAGTGTTAAGACACTCCGTTTTCCGCCTCTAGTCTGTATGAATATGCCTTGATACCTTTAAGAGACGATTCGATTCTCACTCCAGGAAATGGTATTTTTCATTTCCTGGGTTTGATAACGAGGCAAAACGCGGCGTTGAGTTCCGCCACTCAGCACGTAATGCCTCAATTGAGCGGAAAGTGGGGAACGGAGTGTCTTAACACTAGGTTCCCTCTGCCTACCCAGCTATATGCGGGATACAGCGTGAAGCTGTGTATGTATCTTTAAAAGACACTTGAGATGCATGAC
Source organism: Philaethria dido (assembly GCA_033558755.1). Taxonomy (NCBI): domain Eukaryota; kingdom Metazoa; phylum Arthropoda; class Insecta; order Lepidoptera; family Nymphalidae; genus Philaethria; species Philaethria dido. The sequence continues at coordinate 370,772 of JAKGSA010000142.1, forward strand.
AGTATACACGTACACTTATTCTATCGTGAATTAATAACATTTTCTTAGGAAAACCTTTAATGTGATTTATTTCGCAATATTCATAACTCAAATGACTAAATAACACGTTGCTAGATGATGAAATGAATATTATTAATTAATAATATTCATTTCAAAAAATCTTTCAATTGAAAGATTTTTTTCATCTTCACGCTTTTTCTCGTATACTTAGAGAGAACCTAGTGTTAATACACTTCGAGTCTTCAGAGTGGCGGAATTTAACGCCGCGAAATTATGTCCCCGATTGGGAATCGAACCAACCACCTCCGCGCCACGATAGCTTATATAATTAACATATTAATAATATTTAAGTACTGATCGTTTTATTTTGAAAACAAATATACTAGGGATGAGAACGATATATCAAAACGTAACTATAAACGGTTTTGATTCTTATATCATATCATATCGATATCTGAATGATCATATCCGATATCAAATAACTACACACAAAACGTAACGACAACTCGACGATGAGATATTAAAACTAAATTGTAACGAAAACTAAATAATAACGAAACCTATCGCAACACAAACTCGATATCTGAAAATGAATATGATATCGGATATGAAAACTTCATATCCGATATGTAACCGTTACAGGTAAAAAACGCAAACGCCCATGTCTAAAATATACAAAATCTTTATAAATTGTAGCCTATGTGTTATTCTGACGATTAAGCTATATTGCTGCAAAGTTTCATCTAAATTGTTTCAGTATGTTTTGCGTAAAAGAAAAACGAACAACCTTACCATTATTCACAATTTATTATATTTTTTAAGCTTCCAGATTTTTTATCTTTATGCTGTATACCTGAAAACCCAGCGTTCAAACACTCCGTTCTGTTTCAACAATTTCGTTCCCCACTTTTCATCAGTTTGAGGCATTGCGTGCTGAGTGGCGGGACTCAACGCCGCGCTTTGCCTTGTTACCAAACCGAGGAAATGAAAATACTAAATATTATTTAAAATTTTTATTATTTTTTAATTCATGGAGATGGAATCGAAGCCACAACCAGTCGCGTTTACATTCACTTTTGTGCCTCCGCTCCATATCCTGTATAATTAGATATACAGAGAGAACCTGTTAAATCATTCCGTTCGCTTTCCGCTGTTTACGAATGTTGAGTGGCGGAACTCAACGCCGCGTTTTTTTTCTATTTGTAATAGTTTTTTTTTAACTTCACGCATTTATTAGGGTAAGCAGAGGGAACTTGAGAACCTAGTGTTAAGACACTCCGTTCTCTTTCAACAAATCCGTTCCCCTCTTTCCGCCAGATTGAGGCATTGCGTGTTGAGTGGCGGAACTTAACGCTGCGTTTTACCTTGTTACCTAACCCAGAAAATGAAAATACTTCACTTCCTAAAGTGGGAATCGAACCCACAACCTGTCGCACCTGTGTTTACAGTCGCACGCTTGTGCCTCTGCGCCACGACAGGCGTATGTAATAGTAGTAGTAATATTGTATATATATATATAAAATTTGTTATAAATAATAATAAATATTAAAATTTCAGTGAAATGCAAAACCCAAAATTTAGAAAACGATAAAGAAATCCATACAAATAAAATACATCAAGATCTAAATAATAAAATTGATAATAAAGAATCATTAAAAAAAATTGCTGAAGTGGTGATCTTTATGTCATTGGAAGAATATGGATAGATATTTTAAAAACAGGATTAATTGGTTCCAAACTTAATTTATTTCCCATAGTAAATGCTGCAGCCTCTTTAAAAGAGTTACTGCATTGGCGTCAGGTGGCAACTGGCCGTAAAATTAAGAGCCAAAACATTTTCTCCTTACATGAAAGCACAAGACTATAAAACCGGGTAAAAATACTAGGGCGTACCCCTCATGCGACGCGAATCCCAATTGCCTGAATTGACAACCCAAGATCGCACGTCTTGGCGCAGAAAAGTAAGGAGACCCGACCCAAAATAATGGGATAAGGGCTAGAAGAAGAAGCAGTAATATTGTAGACGTGCGCCTAAATAGTCACGTAAATTTAACTAGGGTAATTTGCGGTTGGCCGTTCATGGAAATTATTGCCTATAGGTTAGAGTTTATCCCAGAAACAATTTTGATTTGTTTACTCATGTATTTATGTTACTTCTTGTTTTGAAATTCGTTATTTTGGATTATGTCTAGGTAGAACTAATTTTCTAAATTAAAATCAAAATATTCTTTATTCAAGTAGGTTATTACAAGCACTTTCGAATCGTCAATTTACAAAGGTGTCAGTCGTGTCAGTCCTAACGGAAACCGGTTTGGAAGGCAGTTCTGCTGAGAAGAGCCGGCAAGAAACTCAACAGTTGCTCTTTTCAAATAAAATGTTACAATAAATATAGAACTATGATGAGCCTCCCGGGTGAGCGTCAACAGAATTTAATTCCACACATTGATATCATTATAGTATTCTTGGATACAATAGATAGAATTATATAGATAGAATTTAATTATGAAGCCTTCTTGATGTGGGTGTTAGGTTGTGGGTTCGATTCTCATATATTCAAATTATTTTCCTCACTTTAGTAAGACAAGTCACGGCGTTGTGGTACCCATCAAGCATTTCGGGCGGAAAGAGAACGTGTCGTGATACTAGATTCTCTCTAATGCGGAAAAAACGTGAAGATTTAAAAAAAAAATTGGTACAGTTAAAGTTAAATACCATACCATCTATGTAAATACCATGTATTTACATTATTGGAGTATGCTAGAAAGTACATAAAATATCTAAATTTGATATTTGAACTGTAACGTTTATTATGTAGTTCGTGTACGAGTACTATTTTTCATACAAATACTATGGAATGCGTAATTAATTCCGTTTTTACCTTTTTCCTTAATGATTTTATAAATGTTTACTATATTTAGATGTTTTATTATTCATTTAATTCGTGTGAAGGAATTTGAAGGAAATATTCCTAATAAAGTGATCAACTAGACGCCTATTGTGGCGGTGGAAAGTGGGAGACGGAGTGTCTTAACACTAGGTTCTCAGGTTCTCTCTGCCTACCCTGCTATATGCGGGATACAGCGTGAAGTTAAAAAAGATATAAAAAAAAATAAAAAAGCTCGGCGTTGCAGAACCACTCAACACGCAAAGTCGTGAATTCGGGAGGAAAGAAGAAAATTGAGTAAGTTGTCACTATATTTTCTATCATGATTTTAGCTATCCTATGTGGGATAAAGCGTCAAGCTATTGTAAACACTAGCTATCCTTAACGCCTGTCGTGGCGCAGAGGCACAAGCGTGCGACTGTAAACGCGATAGATTGTGGGTTCGATTCTCACTACAAGAAATGTAAAAGTTTAGTATTTTCATTTCCTGGGTTTGGTAACAAGGCGAAGCGCGGCGTTGAGTTTCGCCACTCAGTTCACTTCAGTTAAAAGAAAATAAATATATATAGAACGCATGGCTTAGTGGTCAGAGCGCTTGGACGGTTTCAAAGAGGCGCGGGTTCGAGTCCCGCTGCGTTCAAATTTTTATACGTTTTCTAAATATGTTTTTCGTTTCCTAAGTGTGGGATTAACACTTTAAAACTTAAAAAATATTTAATATTTTCTTCTTTTTTTGTTAAAATCTTTGGTAAAGCAGGTAAAGTTTCAAGGTTTACAGGTTTGATAAAGGGCTGGGGTAACAACCGTCTTATCTCCATCAGGGTAATATGTAAATAACATAAGGACGTAAATACTGGAATGGATTTTCCCAATAGGAATAAAATATATCAAAGAAAGGGATAACAGGATAAATATTTGTAACCTATACTTTCAAATGTAGAGATATAAATATAATATATTCGAAATGAATAAAAAAGGACTGTCTTGGCACAAGGTGTTCAACTGTAAACGCGACAGGGTGACAGGACACGTGACAGGACACGTGACAGGACACGTGACAGGACACGTGGTTTTTTTTTTATAAATAAAATTACATCCACGGGCAAGTGGCCCGTGCCTTTTTTTTATTAGGGTTAATTTGCAGCTACTTATAGAACTGCTTAATTGTATCTTAAGACTATGGTGAGATCCTCACCGAATGAATTTATTTATTTATTTATGCCTCACCTTACCTAACTTAACGCTTTATCCCTAGCGGGGTAGTCAGAGAGGACGGAGCGCCAAATTCTACGGTCCCTGCATACCTCTTTCGCCTCGTCCACAGTCAATTAACCTCTTCATGCATGCCCTCCGGGGGGTCCTCATGCTTTTTTCTCTTTTTTTTATTATTATTTTTTTTAATATATTATTATTATCTTATTAGTGGTAAACTTAAAGGTATTTGCCACTCAATACATAAAGTCTTGAACTCAGGTGGATAGAGGAAAATTGAGTGTCTTGTCACTATATTTTCTATCCTGATTTTGACTATCCTGCTATATGCGATAAATCGTGAAGCTATTGTAAACTCTAGCTATCCTTACAGTATAATTTTCTAAATTGCTGTTCAGATGAAGTAAGTATCGGTTCCATTTGCCATTTCCAGCCAGAGAAATATTTATTGAATTTAATGAATCCATTCCATTAAAAGGGAGTTTTTATGTGTGTTAATTTCCTTGATTCTGTTTTTATAAGATAGCTAGTGCTTCTGATGTGGTCTCATTTAAAATTGTTTAAGTACTGACAAGTAGTTTTTGAGTTATTCGTAATAATAGGACTTTTTAAAGAATTTTCTTTGAAATCTGCCTTTTTTTTTGCTATTACAGAATCTTAATTATTTAATTTGTTATCTACAACTTAAATGAAAATAACTTAAGGAAATAATAACTAAAAGGATTTTCCCGATAGGCATGAAATCAAAGAAAGGGATAACTCGCAGTGTCGGTTAAGAGGATAATTATTTATAACTACTTTCACGGAAACTTGATAATTGTAAAGCTAAATATAAATTTCCTTTATGCTGATACAGTTGTAAAAGCCATGAGGCCAGTCGTGATTGTAAACGCGACAGGTTGTGGGTTCGATTCCCAATGAAACTCCAGGAAATTAAAATATTAAATATTTATAGTATAAATAATTAACACCTGTCGTGTCGCAGAGGTACCAGCGTGCGACTGTAAACGCGACAGGTTGTGGGTTCGATTCCCACTCCAGGTTGTGGATTTTTCATTTCCTGGGTTTGGTAATAAGACAAAGCGCGGCATTGAGTTCCGCCACTCAGCACGCAATGCCTCAATTCAGCGGAAAGTGGGGAACGGAGTGTCTTAACACTAGGTTCCTTCTGCCTACACATGATAAAGCTATGTATGTATAATAATTAATATTTAGTGTTTTCATTACCTTGCTCTGATAATACCCTCTGCCTACTCCCGCAATGTGTGAGATACAGCGTGAAGCTAAAAACAAAGAATGGCATTCAAGACCTGCAACCGTTATATTAAATAAATATTTCAAAGTACAGGAATAACAATATCATATTATCTGTACTGCAATCTTACAAATTATACTCGAAGAACGGCTAGAGTTCAATATGATGTTTCTCTGTAGTGTTTGAGTATGGCCAATTAGAAAGATAGTCAAGTTTACTCCGAGAGCTTGGATTGCTTTGCGTGAAGAGAAGCTTCTTGCAGTGCCTGGGACTTTTGTGATTTTAGAATAAGCTTAAAGAAAGGGTTTTATACCAACTTCAAAAAAGGGGTTTTCAATATTTCGAAATACATACATACATAGCTTCACGCTGTATCCCGCATATAGCAGGGTAGGCAGAGGGAACCTAGAGTTAAGACACTCCATTCCCTACTTTCCACCTAATTGAGGCATTGCGTGCTGAATGACGGAACTCAACGCCGCGTTTTGCCTTGACAGGCGTTGTTTCGAAATGCGGTGAAAAATGTAAAAAGAATAGCTTACCCTGCTATATAAAAAAAAAGATTCCAAAGAATGACAATCCCCGAATGGGTATTGTACCCCTTTACAATCAAACGCTTACCCACTTACACACTGCGCCACAAGTCTCTCGTAATATGTAAATACAAATAGAAGTCCGCATAAATATTTATGAGTAACAAAATTTCAACACACTGACAAGATGGGCCTAAATAAATCTGTGTCGCTATGCGCTAGTTACAACTAATCCTGATAAACATTATTTGTCAACCATTAAATGTTATAACAATGTTATTGTACCTACATATTGTTTTGCACTTTTAAAATACATTTGTTGTATTGTGTGCCGAGTGGCGGAACTCAACGCCGTGGTTTGCCAGAGTGAGGTAATGAAATTACTAAATATTATTTAATACTTTTATTAACTTACGTGGAATCGAACCCAAACCATGTCGCGTTTACAGTGAGACGTTTGTGCCTTTGCGCCACGACAGGCTTTAAATGGGGAAGGGAAATGTTGAAAGAGAGGGGAGTGTTTAAACACTAGGCTCTCCGGTTTCCTCTGCCTACCTTCCTATGTGCGAAATACGGCGTGAAGCTAAAAAAAATTATGTTTAAAAACTATTCTCCTTGACGAGTGTAGGGGAGCACTAAGAGAGGATTTCCTCGTAATTCCCAAAAAAAATAGGAAAAAATGCGTTTTAAGTTTAATACATGTAAAATTTAGTATTTTCATTTCTTGGGTTTGGTAACAAGGCAAAGCGCGGCATTGAGTTCCGCCACTCGACACGCAATGCCTCAATTCGGTGGAAAGTGGGGAACGGAATTGTTGAAAGAGAATGGAGTGTCTTAACACTAGGTTCTCTGGTTCCCTCTGCCGACCCCGCTACATGCGGGATACAGCGTGAAGTTATAGAAAAAAAAAGAAAAAATACATACATAGCTTCACGCTGTAAAAATGCATAAAGCAGAGTAGGCAGAGGGAACCTAGTGTTAAGACACTTCATTCCCCACTTTCCACCGGATCGAGGCATTGCGTGTTGAGTGGTGGAGCTCAACGCCACGCTTTGCCTTGTTACCAAACCCAGGAAGTGAAAAAATACATTTCCTGGAGTGGAAATCGAACCCACAACCTGTCGCGTTTACAGTCGCACCTCTGCGCCACGACAGGCGCTTATGTTTAATACTCTAGGCGAACGAATTCACGGTATTCATCCAGTACACATTTATAATCTCATCTATTAGATAACGGTGCTTGGGCATTGTACAGTGACTTTTCATCAGTTGCAGGGGATTTAAATAGTTTAGTAGTAATAAATCGATGTTGTCAGTCCCTTAAAGACGCGTATAATGGCATCATCGATCTGTATCGTAATTTGTTCTATTTACGTATATATTTTTAAATATACACGCCTGTCGTGACGCAGCGGCACAAGCGGGCGACTGTAAACACGACAGGTTGTGGGTTCGATTTCCACTCCAGGAAATTGAATTTTTCATTTCCTGGGTTTGCTACCACCTAACAGGGCAAAGCGCGTTTATAGTCGCACGCTATACCACTGCGCCGCAGGTCTCTAGAACAAAATATTTGAAAAACAAAAAAGTCGTTTACAAATGAACCAGTGGACTTAACAAAGATAGCCGATATTGAACTTTGACCTTTAGTAACCAGAATCTCATTAGAGAAATGGTAAAAATAAACGCAAGTGCAAGTGCCGGATTTATTTACCTTATTTACGTACAAAACGTAGAAGCTGTATATATAGCTTTATGTGGTAAAATACAATATTCATTTATTACGCTATCGTACTTACACATAACGCCTGTCGTGGCGCAGAGGCACAAGCAGTGATTGTAAACGCGACAGGTTGTGGGTTCGATCCCCACTACAGGAAATGGAATTTTAAATTTCCTGGGCTTGGTAACAAAGGCAAAGCGCGGCGTTGAGTTCCGCCACTTAACACGCAATGCCTCAATTCGGTGGCAAGTGGGGAACGGAGTGTCTTAACACTAGGTTCCCTCTGCCTACCCTGCTATATGCGGCATACAGCGTGAAGCTATGTATGTATGTATGTATGTAAAAAGCCGTTCACAAATGAACCAGTGGACTTAACAAAGATAACCGATATTGAACCTTGACCTCTAGTAACAGGAATCTCATTAGAGAAGCGGTAAGAATAAATACTGCAAGCGGCGGCTTTATTTACCTTATTAACGTAACAAGCGTGAATAGGTTGATATGTCGACTTGCATATAATGTTCAATTTTTTTAATATTTATAGGTATTAATAGTCCGCCTGTCGTGGCGCAGAGGCACATGCGACTGTAAACGCGACAGGTTGTGGGTTCGATTCCCACTCCAGGAAATGTAAAATTTAGCATTTTCATTGCTTGGGTTTGGTTACAAGGCAAAGCGCGGCGTTGAGTTCCGCCACTCAACAAGCCTCAATTTGGCAGAAAGTGGGGAACGGAAATGTTGAAAGAGAATGGACACTAGGTTCTCTGGTTCCCTCTGCCTACCCTGCTATGTGCGTTATTTACTGACACTGAGTTCCACCACTCAACCCCTATTTCTCAAAATCATCTGAAACCAGCGAACGGAGTGTCTCAACACTACCTTTTCTTTTACTAACTTGCTATGCGGGATAGCGTTAATATAACAAAATACATATTCACATATAGACTTGGTTAGAGAAGCTTTGGCTATACTTGTATGTGCATTCAATGTGGGTGGTCCATAACTCACAGATGGTTGATGTTTTTAGTTACGTTTAATATAGCTTATTGTAATTGATCTAGGATATTTTTTTAAAGGATAACATAACATGTTTGTTTACTAATTACAGTACGCCTGTCGTGGGGCAGAGGCACAAGTGTGCGACTGTAAACGCGACAGGTTGCGGGTTCGATTACCACTTGAGGAAAAGTAAAAGTTTAGTATTTTCATTTCCTAGGTTTGGTTACAAGGCAAAGAGTGGTTTTGAGTTCCGTTACTGAGCACGCAATGCCTCAATTAGCGGAAAGTGGTGAACGGAGTATCTTAACACTAGGTTCTCTCTGCCTACCCTGCTATATGCGGGATACAGCGTGAAGCTATGTATGTACCTAACTATTAAATATTGTTTTCTTTATTTTTTCCTTATACTTTATGCACCTTCTTTTTCTTTTTTTTAACTTCACGCTGTATCCCGTATATAGCAGGGTAGGCAGAGAGAACCTGAGAACCTAGTGTTAAGACACTCCGTTCCTCACTTTCCGCCGAATTGAGGCATTGCGTGCTGGGTGGCGGAACTCAACGCCGCTCTTTGCCTTGTTACCAAACCCAGGAAATGATCGGTAAATAAGTAGTTATTTACCGAAATCCTTATCACGATCTGCTTAACACTTATAGTGGATTATTTGATTATCTTTTTCTGTATCAATGGAACATTTCCTATGTTTTTATCTCAGTCAGTTTGTATTTTTCCTAATATTTGATTTTTAACCAATTTCAAAATAGGAGAAGGTAACATTTGTTATTTTTTATTCCACATATAGCAGGGTAGGCAGAGGGAACCAGAGAACCTAGTGTTAACCCAAGAAATGAAAATACTAAATAATGATATTTTTACCCGAAATGGGAATTGAATCCAAAACCGTCTTGCAAAATCCGATTTTTCATACTAACCAAGCCAAGATAATTTCACATGATTGTTAAAAAGTTATTTTCAATATGACCGCGTGCTCGTGACGCTCATGTGACCGGACTCGTACATGACTACACCACGTTATAAATAAACTTTGATTTTAATGTGGCTATAAATATCTAAGGAAAATAGCGCTATATTTTTATAGTAACAAATGTATTGTATACATATTGACATCAATATTTTATTTTCTTTTCTAGTTTTACATATATAGAAAGCTGAAATTTGGTATGCGGGTTCCGAAAGGAGTATAGGGGAGCTCTAAGAGAGGATTTTCAGAAATTTCTATAGAAACTATAGGGAAATTACAGGATTTTATATTGTATAGCCAAAATAATGAAAGATAGGTATAGTTTTCCCTGTGAGGGGACGGGGTTAGAATACAATTCCTCTCCGCTGCTGGGTAGCGTCCCATAAGAGGCGGGTATCCCAGTAGTTTGGTGGTAGGAGGTACGTCCTCCGTCTGGCTCGCGACTACTATCATATCAAAGACGAACCGCCAAATATCTAATGATGTGTTCCGGTTCGATGGCACGTAAGCCAGGTTTTCCCCTTTCCCACCTATCCGTTCCCCAAAATGTGCTGGTTCCGATAGCGGACTACTACATTGTCCTCCCCTTCCATCTCTATCGTCTAGGTTGGCAACGCATCTACACCGTCTCTGGTGTTACAACCATGAATATCTACAGATATTTATGGGCGAAGGTAACCACTTACCATCTGGTGGTCCTTCAGCTTGTTTGACATCCGTTATCCATAAAAGAAAAGGATTTGATATTGTATAGCCAAAATAGATAGATATAGTATGACAACTGCCATAAAATGTTTCTAATGTGATTTTATATACTAGCATTTAAGAAACTATGGGCAACTGTTTGCTCAGTTCACTATACTTAACCTTTGAAACGTTCGTATCAATTTGATCAATTGTTTTTGCGAGCCAATTATAAATAGACAAGTTGCCAGCCCCTTTTAATTACTTAGACCAGGGGTGAGTAGTAGCAAGGCACAAGTGTGCGACTGCAAACGCGACAGGTTGTGGGTTCAATTCCCACTCCAGGAAATGTTAGTATTTTCATTTCCTGGGTTTGGTAACAAGGTAAAGTGGGGCGTTGAGTTCCGCCACTCAGCACGCAATGCCTCAATTCAGCGGAAAGTGGGGAACGGAATTGTTGTAAGAGAACGGAGTCTTAACACTAGGTTCTCAGGTTCCCTCTACCTACCCTGCTATATGAGGGATACAGTGTGAAGTTAAAAAAAAAATAATGAAACAAGAATACAATTTAAAAAAAAAAAACATTTTATTTCAAAAACCTTAAATGTAAAAATCTATATAGACGTTTTCCAAAAGTTGATATTATTTGAATAGGTCACTATAATTCAGAAGGTGCGTTATTTTTTTTTTTTTTTTTTTTTTTTTTATGGATAACGGATGGCAAACGAGCGTTCGGGTCACCTGATGGTAAGTGATCCCCGACGCCCACGGCCCCGTGTAACACCAGAGGAGCTACAGGTGCGTTGCCGGCCTTTGAGGTGGGAGTAGGCGCGCTTTTTGAAGGTACCCATTTCGTATCGACCTGGAAAAACTGCCGCAGGTAGGCCATGGGTAGGTTATGTTGTGTTTAGTAAAATTTTTCAATAACCATCAGTCCATTATTCAAATGGGATATATATTTTGAAATGACGTATGACAAACAGTCGTTTGTGTAAACTCTCACATTTCCATTATAATTTCGTCATAAATTATTTCATAACAATATAAACGATTAGTTTCTATGGTCGTTCATAAAATTTATTAACTTTAAATATGTTTACATAAAACGAGATAATAGAGATGCAAAGATAATTTAATATTTTTATACCTTCTAACCGACTTTACAAAAGGAGGTTTTGAATTCCATTGTATATATTTATGTGTGTTACTGAATATAGCCCTTGAATCCAATTTTGATGGTTTCTTTTTTTTATGTGATAGCTACATGTTTTACCTGCTTTGGACCTGATAAGTAGTTTTGAGTTATGGTATCTTTCTTTGTTTTTATATGGATGGATGGCAAACGAGCAGAAGGACCGCCTGATGGTAAGTGGTTACCTTCATGGCAAGACATCTACAACACAAAGAGATGTACTAGATGCGTTGCCAACCTAGGAGATACAGATGGAAAGGAGAGGATAATGTAGTAGTCCGCTATCGGAACCACCATTTTGGGGAAGGGATGGGTGGGAAGAGGAAGGCTTTGGCTTACATGCCATCGAACCGGAACACATCATAAGATATTTGGCGGTTCGTCTTTGACATGATAGTGGTCGCGAGCCAGACGGAGGACGAACCTCCTACCACCAAACAAAATATAGTATCTTTTTTTTCTGTTTTAGTACATTTTATTACAAGTCGGTTTTCTTTTTTTTTTATTTTAATTACTAAAGTATTAATCGTTACTATAGTCTATAGATAAAAAACACATTTTTATAAAACTTTTAAAATTTTGTACGTAAAGGAATTCGAACTCGGGCTTCTTAGTACCCTAAGCATGTGATTACCTCTTAAATATATATTTTTTACCAATTTTTTAATAAAAAGCGTTCTATTATTCAAACTTAGAAATAATATTTGGCTAGCAGATACTTTATAAAAATCTCTCTACATGGGTGATTGCATCAAAAATAAGTTGTAGCTAGCGTCATATAAGTCTAAATCTACTTGCACGGTATCCGACAGGCGCGGGTTTGAGTCCCGCTCATTAATTCTTCATCATCAACTTCATTTGTTTTCTAAATTTGAATTTCTTTGATGTTATTGCATGTTGCATAATGGACACCTATGAGAAACAAATGACGGTAACATTCTTTAGGATGTTGACATATCGAATTTAAACAAGACCATCGTGGTGTAGTGGAACAGTGTCTGACTTTAATTGCGATTGGTTGTGGGTTTGATCTTTACTCAGAGGAAATATTATATTTAAAATAATTTCAATAGCCCGCTCTGGTAAGAAAAACCATGGCTTTGAACTCCAATACTCAACACGCACTGTCTCGATTTCTAGCGGAAATTGGGGAGATTTGTTTATTTATATTTTATTGCACATAAACAATATGAATTATTTTAGTAACATCTATATATAAATACGTCAAGCAAAAACTTTGGATCCCTTTTTACGAAAAATACGCGGCGGAGGCGCATGTAACTTGGCACACTTATAGTTTATATAGAGAAGGAGTGCAAAATGCTAATATTTTTTTAAATAATGCATAAAAAGTGTATTGAATTAATAAAATAAATGTTACACACACTACCATGACTTGACTTCAATGTTTATACAAAGTGACATATACGTCACTATGCAATTAAAGCATTTACTGGGCACTAGTTTAAAGTGAATGTGTAATGGCGGCCTTATTACAAAAGTAATCTTTTCCAGGCAACCAACAATAATAGATATACTTCAAGATATAATAGGTTTTCTCAGATTACCTTGCTATACGTAAGTATGAATCTGCAAAAATGAAAAAAATATATAATTCTTCCCCTGAATAGAAATCGAACCCAAAACTATGGCCGTTGCAGTCGGTTTTCGTTCCCACTGTGCCATAATGGCCCCAATAATTAATGTAAGTTAAAATCAATATACCAACACGCAGACAGATTGATATCGACGTTTTAGGAATAAAAATACACGCAGTAATTCATAATAAGGAGCTTTTAAAAGCACTTTGTAAAGTAAACTTGCCATGTAAAGCTTTTATCGAAACGCATTACCCTTTGGTTAAAAATAATTCATAAGAATTTTATCTATGAGAGATAAGTCTTTTTAGTTTCACACTGTATCCCACACATAGCAGGGTACAGGGAGAAACTAGTGTTAAGACACTCTGTTCTCCTTTAAAATTTCCGTTCCCCACTTTCCGCCGGATTAAGGCATTGCGCGCTGAGTGGCGGAACTCAACGCCGCCGCTCTTTGTTTCGTTACGTCTTTAAGATAAGTTGTATAGCAAAATATGTTATAGACCAGTGGTTTTGTATTCGTTGTTATAATTAAATTAATATGTGAAGGAAAACTTTGAATACAGTTTTATGAAAACTATGCGGACCGTGGACAAAGAAATTTGGCATATACTTGTATATAGTGTACAAGATGATAAAGTGTAGAATGCCATTTTCATTTCTTTGTTTGGTAAGGCAAAACGCGGCGTTATGTTCCGTCACTCTAGATGCAATGTGTCGAATTGGGACAGAAACAGGAGAACGGAGTGGCTCAATTCATAAGGTTATCTCTAAATGGTTCTCTTTTTCGTGGGAAAAAGCGTGAAATTAAAAAAGATAAAAAATTTTAAAATTATTTGATTGTTTAAATAAGTTTTCACTTCAATAATTAATTCAAAAAAAAAACTGACTTCATGTAAAATGCACTAATAATAATTAAAATGGGTCCACATCAGAAACACTAGCTATCACAAGTAATTTCTTCTATAACGCCCGTCGTGGCGCAGCGGCACAAGTGTGCTACTGTAAACACGACAGGTTGTGGGTTCAATTCCCACTCCAGGATTGTTAGTATTTTCATTTCCTGGGTTTGGTAACAAGGCAAAGCGCAGCGTTGAGTTCCGCCACTCAGCAGGCAATACCTCAATTCGGTGGAAAGTGGGGAACGAAATTGTTATAAGACAACGGACTGTCCTAACACTAGGTTCTCAGGTTCCCACTGCCTACCCTGCTATATGTGGGATACAGCGGGAAGTTAAAAAAAAGAAGAATTTGGCGTCGGTTGAAAAATATAAACATTAAGCTATTAAATATAAATATTTACAATGCATTCTCAATATATATAACATTTCAACAGCTCATAAGTTCCGGTTAATATTTCCTTAAGAAACGTATCCGGCATTTACCGCTCCCATTAAACCAATTTAAATTATTTAAAAAGTTGATCGATTATTTTAACTTGTATGAAAAAGGATATTTAAGTTATGAAAGTATGTATAAACGCTTGTCATGACGTAGAGGTAATAGGTTGGATTCCGCCACTCAGCACGCAATGCCTTAATTCGGCGGAAAGTGGGAAACGGTTACCACTAGGTTCTCATCGTAAAATTAAAAAAAGTTAATTTAAGCGTGTCTGGGCTTAAATTTTTTGTCTTCGTTGTCCCGGCTTTATTACAGTAAAGTTTCATCTATAGTCAGATATCAGTTTAGTAGTTTTTGCGTGAAAGAGTAACTAACGTTTATCCATCCAAGATATTAATATACTTGTCAATCAATTTGCAAATTAATTTGACGTTTTCAACTTGAATATTTAGTTAGTAACAAGTGGACTGGAGCCCCAGTTTTTGACGTGTACAGTGTAACTTGTAATTTTGTTCGGACAGCCGCGTTAATAATGTGTTCTGAGTATTCAAAAAAAGTTTTTTGATATTATTCCTAGGTTCCGTATCATGTTTAAAAAAAATAATTAAATAGCGCCTGTCGTGGCACAGAGGCGTGCGACAGCAAACGCGACAGGTTGTGGGTTCGATTACCACTCCAAAAAATGGAATGTTTCATTTCCTGGGGTAGGTAACAAGGCAAGGCGCGGCGTTGAGTTCCGCCACTCACGCCTACGTTCTCTTCGTTCGTTCTTCTTCGCTTATTATTGTGCAGTGGGTCAGCGTCAATAAGCATGATGGTTATAAATTTAACTACAGCTAGTTAAATAATTATTTTAATATTTATGTTCGCTTCCCTGTGTAAGACAAAGTGCAGCGTTGAGTTCCGCTACCTAAAAACCGCTGGCAGCGGGTTTTTTTGATACTAGGTCCTAGGGATAAAGCGTGAAGCTGGTTTTCATTAAAATCTAAAATTTCCAATATCTGTAATTGATCCCTAAAAGAGTACAAATGCACTTAAAGTTTACTGTTGATGTCGGAACCGGTTGAAGTACGAAAACTTGTTGCGTAACCAAAATAAAGCTTACTAAAAAGCTAAATTTAAACTGCAGTTTTGAATCGACAAAATTTTTTGCATTTCTTTGTAAATACATACATACGTATCCCACATATAGCAGGGTAGGTAGAGGGAACCTAGTGCTAAGACACTCCGTTCCCCATTTTCCGCCGAATTGAGGCATTGCGTGCTGAGTGGCGGAACTCAACGTCGCGCTTTGCCTTGTTACCAATCTCAGGAAATGAAAAACTCCATTTCCCGGAGTGGGAATCGAACCCACAACCTGTCGTGTTTGCAGTCGCACGCTTGTGCCTCTGCGCCACGACAGGCGTTGATCTAATCTAAATGATACTTTACAATAACATAGCGTTCCCACTTTCCACCCGAATTCGACACATTACATAACAATTCCCACACCAAGAAATGTAAAAGTTTGGTATTTTCATTTACTGGGTCTGGTAACAAGGCAAAGCGCGGCGTTGAGTTCCGCCACTCAGCACGCAATGCCTCAATTCGGTGGAAAGTGGGGAACGGAGTTTCTTAACACTATATTCTCAGGTACCCTCTGCCTACCCTGCTATATGCGGGATACAGCGTGAAGAAGAAAAAATCATATAGATTCGTTTAGTAATTTTGCTTGAAATTATTTTTTAATAAAGCATCAATCATCACTATCTTCTGCATTTATAATATTTCTAATAATAACATATAAATCACAACCAAAATGTTACTGATGACTTGAATTTTGATAATTTTCCTGTTTATTATAATATAAATTTTACTAGGAACTACGCTATGATAAGGACCGAGGGACTGACTAACAGACGGTGATGTTTTTACAAAAGTTGTTACATACATACATTCATAGCTTCACGCTGTATCCCGCATACAGCAGGGTAGGCAGAGGGAACCTGAGAACCTAGTGTTAAGACACTCCGTTCCCCACTTTCCGCCGAATTGAGGCATTGCGTGCTGAGTGGCGAAAATCAACGCCGCGCTTTGCCTTGTTACCAAACCCAGGAAATGAAAATTTCCATTTCCTAGAGTGGGAATTGAACCCACAACCTGTCGCTTTTACAGTCGCACGCTTGTGCCTCTGCGCCACGACAGGCGTTACAAAAGTTGTTCTTAATTCATATTAAATGAAACTATTTTAACCGGATTAAACGCGAACTACCTGTAGAAGTCTACCTGTGACCACGGACTACTGTAAAGTGTTCGAAACGTCGGGTTTCTAAAGATGTTTTTCCGAATACTAAATATACGCGATTAATCCGGTTAAAATAGTTTAGTTAGTTAGTTAGCCACTCTACACGCAATGCCTCAATTTGGCGGAAAGTGGGGAACGGAAATGTTGAAAGAGAACGGAGTGTCTTAACACTAGGTTCTCAGGTTCCATCTGCCTACCCCGCTATATGCGGGATACAGTGTGAACTTAAAAAAAAAATAGTTTCAATTAATATGTGTAAGAATCTTGAAAATCAAATAGCTCATTATTATTCTTAATTCATTTTTTGAAATTTTGATGCGCCATAGGGAGACTTCGGTTGACCTTCGAGAACACAGTATCAACGATACTGGAGGAAGGTCACGTAAAGCATGAGGACCCCCCGGAGGGCATGCATGAAGAGGTTAATGAATGTGGACGAGGCGAAAGAGGACGCGCTCAGTTCTCTCTTACTACCCCGCTAGGGACAAAGCGTAGATTGTTGCGCCATTTATACATTTTTTACCCGACTGTCAGAGGAGGGTTATGTTTTTCGTGCGAATCATGTATGTTCGTAATATTTTTTATTACCTCATATCTTCTAAGCCCCTGAACCGAATTATGCAATTAAAGTAACGTTAGATAGGTATTGATAATCCAAGTGTTCTTAGATATGTGACGTCACTCTTAATTCAATATGGCGCCCTCTAGAGGCAATTACGTCAAGAATAAAACCAAAAAAATTCGTTGATGGGTACCGTGTGGGGTGTCAAATGAAAGGACTTAATTAGCACATTTCAAATATATAATACATAACTAGCTTTTATAGCTTACTTTATTTGTATTTGCTTCCTAAATTTGAAGAATTGGTTCAGACGGGTTTTTTGTTATTTATAATTATGTGTGTTATTCACCGATCAATACTCCTTCGTGTTTTCTCCATACAACGTGACATTGGCGAAGTAATTTATGGTCAACTGCCACGTTCGAAGCGCCATAATTAGGGACTGAACTGAATTTGTGAAACCTGACACTGCATTTTGTTAAATCACACAAAGAAAATATATATTCATACATAATAAAATAATAATAATAATAAACTCTTTACTACAACAAATAAAATTAAAAAAGATTACATATTATAGAAAAAGTTAGGCAAAAGGCGGCCTTATCACTAATAGTAATCTCTTACAGGCAACCTTTTATTAATAGTGAAACTAAGTAGGACACATTACTTAACGGGAAGCAACATACATACATAGCTCCACGCTGTATCCTGCTTATAGCAGGGTAGGCAGAGAGAACCTGATAACCTAGTGTTAAGACATTCCGTTCCCCACTTTCCGCCGAATTGAGGCATTGCGTGCTGAGTGGCGGAACTCAACGCCACGCTTTGCCTTATAACCAAACCTAGGAAATGAAAATACTAAACTTTTATATTTCCTGGAGTGGGAATTGAACCCACAACCTGTCGCTTTTACAGTCGCACGCTTCTGCATCTACGTCACGATAGGCGTTTTTTTTAAGTGTTTTTAAAAATGTAAATATTAAACGCCTGTCGTGGCGCAGAGGCACAAACGTGCGACTGTGAACGCGAAAGGTTGTGGGTTCGATTCCCACTCCAGGAAATGTAAAATTTAGTAATTTCATTTCCTGGGTTCGGTAATAAGGCAAAGCGCAGCGTTGAGAACCGCCACTTAACACGCATTGCCTCAATTCAGGAAAGTGAGGAACGGAATTGTTGAAAGAGAATCGAGTGTATTAACACTAGATTCTCTGGTTCCCTCTGCCTAACCTGCTATATGCGGGATACAGCGTGAAGTTAAAAAAAAATATATTAAATTAATTTTTAGAATATTACACAACAACTACATACATTTTCTAATAACCTAATCTCCATAACTATAATACTCAAATGTATGTCAAAACCATACCAATCAACACAATTTACGATATGACTAACAGAGAGACAATATTTACAAAAAAATCTAGTACATAACATCTAATCTATTCATATAACAGGCCTACGTGATCAGAGAACGGGTCGGTGCACCCATTGCAAATATCAATTCACTATAATAACCTACTAAGCTTAACTAACTTAGCAAATTTAAACTAAATTATACCCTATTTATACCAACTAAGGTATTTTTTTGAAAATTACAGTTTAGGAGTTATTACGTTTTGATTTTGATGTAAAGTTTCGCGTTCCTGCAATTGGTGCCTTCCCGCATTGTCCCCGCTCGTGTAATTCTACCTTTCGACCATCGATACGATAGTGATGCCATGTTATGTGCTTTTTGCGGTTATTTTTATTAGGTTATGTATTTTTATAGATTAGTGTCCCCGTTGACGCGTTAACAACGCGTTGCTTACAACGTATATGTCATTTTATATAAGCATGAATGTCAAACTATGGTAGTGTGTGTATAAGAACTTTATTTTAAAAAGATATTATCATTGTGAACTGAAGGGATCCAAAGTTTTTCCTACACGTATTATTATATAAATTATTTTTTTTAACTTCACACTGTATCCCGCATATAGCAGGGTAGGCAGAGGGAATCTGAGTACCTAGCGTTAAGACACTCCGATCTCTTACAACATTGCGGCATTGCGTGTTGAGTGGCGGAACTCAACGCCGCGCTTTGCCTTGTTACCAAACCCAAGAAATGAAAATACTAAATTTTACATTTCCTGGAGTGGGAATCGAACCCACAGTCTGTCGCGTTTTCAGTCGCACGCTTGTGCCTCTGCGCCACGACAGGCGTTATAAGTATATAAATAATAGAAATGATATGAGTATGGTAATCCTAGTTATTACGACAGTAGGGTAAGAGTTCAGGTCAAGCAATGTACAATAATATTTAACGACCGATATTGTTTGTTTTAATTAATATATTGCAAACAGAATTTTTATTGACGCCTCTAACATGCAGTTGACATAATAAGCTCAATCGATTTATATAGTTTTAAATCGATTTGTGTTGTTTTAAATCGATTTGAATATTCTGAAATAGAAGCCATCACTGCCTAATGGGATAACGTATGACTATAATTTCCACTCTTTTAACTTCACGCTGTATTCCGCATATAGCAGGTAGACAGAGGGAACTCTAAAGTGTTAAGACACTCCGTTGTCTTACAACAATTCCGTTCCCACTTTCCGCCAAATTGAGTCATTGGTGTTGAGACAAACCCAAGAATAATTATCTAATTAGGGGTTTATATATATATATATAGTATATATATATATATATATATATATATATATATATATATATATATATATATATATATTTAACCTAATTCTATTTACACCAGTTAAATCTTCCATTACTGATAACAGTTGTTATCATTATTTACTTTACGTTTCATTAACAATACTAATATGCAGAAAGTAGATAAGTTAAAAGCAAACAGCTTTTGCTTTATCCCTTATAACAGGATAATCAGAAAGAACCTAGTGGTAAGACACTCCGTTCTCTGTCCGCCGGAATATAAGATATTGCATGTTAATTGGCGGAACTCAACGCCGCGCATTGTCTTATCAAGGCGGGAAAAGTAGAGAATTAAAATATAATCCATCTGCCGCGTAGAAATGGAACCCACTATCGTGTTTACAGTCAGAAAAAATGACACTGCGCCACGATGGCTAATGGATATATTTTTTCTTTTTTTTTATGGGTAAGGGATGGCAAACGAGCAGAAGGACCACATGATGGTAAGTGGTTACGTTCGCCCATGTACACCTACAACACCAGAGATGTTGTAGATGCGTTGCCGACCTAGAGGATACAGATGGAAGGGGAGGACAATGTAGTAGTCCGCTATCAGAACCACCACATTTTGGGGAAAGGATGGGTGGGAAAGGGGAAAAATATATTTTGAACTAAAATTATTTATATTTTTTTCCGCATAGTAATCAGAGAAAAGTTAATGCCAAGACTCGTTCTCTTTTTTCGGCGCTAATTCAAGACTTGTGTAGAGTAGCGGAGCTCAACACCGCACTTTGCATTATCAATAAGGCAGGGAAATGAAAAAATTATAATATAATTGGTTTGTATTTTCTAGAAGAAAATTTTCATTTCCTGGGTTTGGTAACAAGGCAAAGCGCGGCGTTCAGTTCCGACACTCAGCACGCAATGCCTCATTGCGGCGGAAAGTGGGGAACGGAATTGTTGTAAGAGAACGAAGTGTCTTAACACTAGGTTCTCAGGTTCCTTCTGCCTACCCTGCTGTACGCGGGATACAGCGTGAAGTTAAAAAAAAAATGTTCCGGAAAGGGAATCGAATCCACAACCAATCGCGTTTACAGTGAGACTGCACCACTGCGACATGATGGCCTTTTAAATATAATATATTTTTACAAAAATGATTCATTATATCATCACGTTTGTTATTATTTATTGAATTTTCTATTTTTACAACTTGTTTTCGGTTTCTTTCGTCATATTCTGATAATCTTATCACTTTAGATTTACTTGCGAAGTTTATGTTTACCTTTAAATGTGTTTTTATTACTAAGTACTCGTAAATAATGACGCATTTGTGCTTCTGACTCAGTTATCTTTTGGTTTTTACCGATTTTGATGATGTTTTTCTATATGATAGTAAGCGAAGGGTGAAAATATTAAATAGGTAAGCCGGCATATAGTTTGTCTGACCGAATCCGCACCGAAGAGATACTTAGAAAGACATGAATAAGCGAGAATGTTATAGTGAGATTGAAGAAGAACGTGCTCCGACCACTAAGCCATGCGTTCTATAGCCTGATATAGAACGCATGGCTTAGTGGTCAGAGCGCTTACACGGTTCCCAAGAGGCGTGGGTTCGAGTCCCGTTGCGCTCAAATTTTGATACGTTTTCTAAATATGTTAGTCCTAGACAATTATTTAAATTTAATAAGCCTTCTCTTCCCTCTATAATCTTTGACATCATTAAAAATCTAGGTATCAAGGTGGACAGCCCCTATCCTGCCCGTTTTTATCTGTATATCCCTTCAATTAGGTTGCCTGGAAGAGATCACTTTTAGTTATAAGGCCGCCTTTGTGCATTTATTGAATTTTTTTTTTAACTTCACGCTGTATCCCGCATATAGCAGGGTAGGCAGAGGGAACCAGAAAACCTAGTGTTAAGACACTCCATTCTCTTTCAACATTTCCGTTTCACTTTCCGCTAAATTGAGACATTGCGTGTTGAGTGGCGGAACTCAACGCCACGCTTTGCCTTGTTATTTAATGTATTCATTTAATGCCTCAATTCGGCGGAAAGTGGGGAACGGAGTGTTTTAACACTAGGTTCCCTCTGCCTACCGCGTGAAGCTATGTATGTATGTATCATTTCAAGTGTGCAATAAAGACTTTATCTATCTATCTACCTACATTTATCTAAAATCACAATCAGATTATTTTTATTTATAGCCCTTTCTTCTTTATAATGCACTTTTGAATTACGTTGTATCGTAAACACTTTTTACATTCAATATCGCTTTGATGTTACTAATGCAGTGAGATTACAATCGCATATATACTAACCATTTTCTTTTTTTGGTCTTTTTTTATTATAGTCTTCGTTTTACCTTTTTCTCCGTATATTAGCGTAATCACAGAGAACTTAGTGTCAAGACACTCTTTTACACTCCGTACAAATCTGGGATATTATCCACTGAGCAACAATGGCGTTAATAATATCATATATAGCTTCACGCTGTATCCCGCATATAGCAGGCTAGGCAGAGGGAACCTAGTGTTAAGACACTCCGTCCCTCACTTTCCGCCAAATTAAGTCATTCCGTGTTGAGTGGTGGAGGTTTGGCTTGTTACCAAGCTCAGGAAATGAAAAATTCCATTTCCTGTAGTAGGAATTGAACCCACAACCTGTCGTGTTTACAGATGCACGCTTGTGCCTCTGCGCCACGACAGGCGTTAGAAATGTAAAGATTGAAAAGCATAAAGTAGATGAAATTAA
The DNA here is from genome assembly GCA_033558755.1 of Philaethria dido. Classification (NCBI taxonomy): domain Eukaryota; kingdom Metazoa; phylum Arthropoda; class Insecta; order Lepidoptera; family Nymphalidae; genus Philaethria; species Philaethria dido. The sequence goes on from JAKGSA010000142.1 coordinate 393,424, forward strand.
TGTTTCAATTAAAATTTTTCTCTCTCTGTTTTATAATATGCTTTATTAAATTCATCTATATTTATCTACTTATTTGATTTCTAAATGCCTGTCGTGGCGCAGAGGTACAAAAGTGCGACTGTAAACGCGACAGGTTGTGGGTTCGATGCCCACTCCAGGAAATGTTAGTATTTTCATTTCCTGGGTTAACAAGGCAAAGCGCGGCGTTGAGTTCCGCCACTCAACAAGCAATGCCTCAATTTGGCGGAAAGTCGGGAACGGAATTGTTGTAAGAGAACGGAGTGTCTTAAGAGTAGGTTCTCAGGTTCCCTCTGCCTACCCTGCTATATGCGGGATAGAGCGTGAAGTTAAAAAAAAAAATTAAAAATTTGCACACGTGTTCGGATTCCATGGTGATACTATATTTCATAGCATGACCCTAATGTCCTTGCCGGGATAACCAGCACAACATGTTTAGACACCATTCATCGCTGTCCGTCTGAATTAGAGACATTGTGGGCTTAGTGGCGGAGTTCAACGCTGCACTTGCCCACCAGAGTCTAGAAATATTATTTCTAAAGTGTATCTTATTTAAAAAATGTAACAAAAGAGAGAAACAAAATATTTCGGATGTTCATTACTTCGCTCTAGTAACAAGGAAAAGTGCGGCGATGAGTTCCGCCACTCAGCACGCATGCCGCAATTCGGCGGAAAGTGGGAACCGGAAATGTTAAAAGAGAACGGAGTGTCTTAACACTATGTTCTCAGGTTCCCTCTGAGTACACTGTTATGTGCGGGATAAAGTGTGAAACTAAAAAATAAAATGGAAATACGTACGTTATATTACGTTATTTGTATGTTTTTTTTTTAACTTCACGCTGTTTCCCGCACATAACAGTGTAGGCAGAGGGAACCTGAGAACCTAGTGTTAAGACACTCCGTTCTCTTACAACAATTCCGTTCACCATTTTCCGTGTCATTGCGTCATTGCGTGTTGAGTGGCGGAACTCAACGCCGCGTTTTCCCTTGTTAACTAACCCAGGAAATGAAAATACTAACATTTCCTGGAGTGGGAATCGAACCCATAACCTGTCGTGTTTACAGTCGCACGCTTGTGCCTCAGCGCCACGACAAGCTAAAAAATGAAATGGAAATAATTATATTCCATTATTTGTATGTTTTACGCAATATTACGTAATTAGAATAAGCGCCTGGCGCAATGCACAAGTATCGGTTATTACTAACTGATAACAGTTAGTGATAAGCAAACTAACGTCATTGCTTTTACAATACTAATTACTTGAAGAATATACAAACACTTAGCTGAGTATACTGAATAGAGATTTGTTATCTATGTACCAAATATGGTACATACATATAACTATACTTTTTTTTTATAGATAACGGATGGCAAACGAGCAGTAGGATCACCTGATGGTAAATGATTACCTTCGCCTTTGGCTTTTCCTCCAGATACCATTAAAAAAGTAGTAGCTTCTTTTACCATCTGCCACGCCTGTCGTGGCGCAGAGGCACAAGCGTGCCACTGTAAATGCGATAGGTTGTGGGTTCGATTCCCACTCCAGGAAATGGAATTTTTAATTTCCTGGGTTTACTAACAAGGCAAAGCGCGGCGTTAAGCTCCGCCACTCAGCATTTTTCTCACACACACTCAGCAATTTCTACTTGCGCCACTCAGCACGCAGTGCCTCAATTTGGCGGAAAGTGAGGAACGGAGTGTTTTAACACTAAGTTCCTTCTGCCTACCCTGCTATATGCGGGATACAGCGTGAAGCTATGTATGTATGTTCTTTTACCACATAGCAGGATATGGTAAGCCTCAAGGCACTACGTTTCCTCGTCACGTAAAACTTGAGAATTTAACCGTAACTTAACGCTTTTCAGCTAACACTTGAAAACTGTAATACTTAAGTCATGAATATAAACAGCTATATTGTTAAGCTGTTTTTAGAAATATCATATTTCAGTTTGAAAAGTAAGGAACATAAAAGGTAACCGATTTCAAATAACTAAATAATAACTAATAACGCCTGTCGTGGCGCAGAGGCACAAGCGTGCGACTGTAAACGCGACATGTTGTGGGTTCGATTCCCACTCCAGAAAATGTTAGTCTTTTCATTTCCTGGGTTTGGTAACAAGACAAAGTGTGGCGTTGAATTCCGCAACTCAGCACGCAATGCCTCAATTCGGCGGAAAGTGGGGAAATGGAATTGTTAAGAGAATGGAGTGTCTACTCACTAGGTTCTCTGGTTCCCGCTCACCCTGCTATACCGTGCGGGATACAGCGTAAAAAGTTAAAAATGAAAAAAAAGCCAACATAACTGTTTAGTTTATTGGTTTCTTCTTTTTAATAAAATTTCCTAATTATACTAAAAATTTAACACAGGCACTATTACTTTTTGCATTGTACCTGCATGTTAAATTTAAATAGGTCACAAGTAAATAGGTTGTCACTCAATATATGTATTTTGGACGGAGGCCATTCCTTTGTCAAGGGTAGGTTAGGTTATTAGGTTAGGCTGAAGGTTTGCAATCCAAATTTAAATATATTTACCTGTCAAGCAGAGGCAAGCGCAAGTGGGACTGTAAATGCGACAGGTTGTGGGCTGTCTGATCCCACAGAAATGTAAATATTTAGTATTTTCATTCCCTTGCCTTGGTAATTGTTGAAAGTATGCTGAGTTCCGCCACCAACCCGCAACTAAGGAAGTTAAAAAATAAATATATAGCAGGCAGATATATACATATATGGATATATATATTACAGAAAGAGAGCATATATATATATATATATATATATATATATATATATGATACATATATATATATACATATATATATATATATATATATATATATATATATATATATATAGATATATATTTTATAAATGATGATGTAAATGAGAAAAAATTAGGATTATATTATTACGTTGGACCCACGGCGCAGTGGTGTCTGTCTGTAAAAAAGATACTGGTACATATATACATACCCTATGGGCCATATCTTCACGCTGTATCCCATATAGCAGGGTAGAGGGTAGTTAAGCGACACCTGAGCCCCACTTTCCGCTGAATCTTGCACCGCGTGCTGAGTGTGTGTGAAAGATATCACTGGTTGTCGTTCAATTTCTATTTGGGGTCATAATAATCATATTTAAATCAAGTCAAAAAGAATTATTTTTATGGTCGTGCCCAATAAAGCGCGATGTGGGATCAATTGATGAACGTATTGTTAGAATTCCTTGGATTGGAAGCCGAAAGAGAACGGTAGAAAAGGTTTTAATCCTAGGTTCTTTCTGATCACAAAGGGCAGGGTGTTATGTCGGAAAACATGATGTTGAATGCAAGTAATATATTATTACAAATACAAATACAAATATTCTCCTTATTGCACAAATAAAACAAATAGAAATATAGAACATAGAACATAGAACATAGAACATAGAACATATGAGAAGTAGTAATAAGGTACAATAAGTGGCCTGCATCGCTTAAAGCGATCTCTTCCAGGCAACCTTTGGATATTTGATTTGTGTCAAGCAAAAGCAGTGGTAAAGGGTGCACTAATCAGGATATTTACTAAAAAAAAAAAAAATTAAATATATGTTAATTAAAAATACAAACTAAATACATAATTATATACTACTTACATTATTACATTCATATATACATACATGCATACATACACATACATAAGATACATACATACATACATACATACATACATACATACATACATACATATAAATAGACATTATATAGATTATATGTCTCAAAAGAAAATAAATAAATTACGTACTATAAGCCTTAATCAATAATTCTTTGAACTCCCCAAAAAAAAAAAGAAAAAAGTTCTTTAATTGGGTGGAACCACCTTTGATGATCCTTTTATATATTATAGATAGTACTTCTGATGTAGTTCCATTAAACACCTGATGGTAAGTGATCCCCGCCGCCCACGGTCCCGTGTAACACCAGAGGAGCTACAGCTACTTTCATCTAAATGAAGTCTGCTTTGTTTTTTGTTATAATAAAATCTTAATTATTATTTCAAAGTAACAGAAAAACACGAGTTTTATATCTGTTTATTCCTACATACTGCACTAATAAGAACATTTCGGTAACACATCCATTCATTTCAACTTATACAATATGACAGTGATCTGTCAAAATCTGATATATAAATGTTAATTAATTTTTTTCATATAAAACACCACAGATATTTTCAATTTCGGTGTGTTTTCAAAAAAAACTCTCTTAATATAATAACGCCTGTCGTGGCGGGGACTGTAAACGCAAAAGGTTGTGGGTTCAATTCCCACTCCAGGAAATGGATTTTTTCATTTTCTGGGTAAGTACAAGGCAAAGCGCGGCGTTGATTTCCGCCATTCAGCATGCAATGCCTCAATTCGGTGGAAAGTGAGGAGCGGAGTGTCTTAATAGTAGGTTCTACGGTTCTCTCTGTCTACCCTGCTATATGCGGGATACAGCGTGAAGTTAAAAAAAAAGAGATGCGATGGGACAGTATCTCACTGTAAACACAATTGATTATGAGATTCCCATTATTCGATTCCCACTTGTGCGTACGGCGGCGAACGGAGTGTCTCGACACTGCGAGTAGGTTCTCTCCTGTGGCCAGGGGTGAATATTGTATTAATTGTATTTAGGCAAGCCGGTAAATTTCGAGAAGCCGATGTATATTTAGGGAAGTCGATACATATATTTAGGGAAGCCGGTAATTTTTAGAGAAGCCGTTATAATTAGGGAAGCCGGTATTGGATGTGAAGGTATTTACTAATTTCACTATCAAATTTTGGCGATGACCTTTTCTTTAAATGTCTAAGATGTCAGAGCTTCTTTTTTGCAATTTTATGCCCAATATTTTTCTTTTTTTTAGATTACCACCTTTCCTAACCTAGTTTTTTTTTGTAAACTCAATTACAATTTGAGCTCCGCATTTTCCTGATGACCTTTGTTTTAGGTCCCGTACTTATACTTTAACCACTTAGGTAAGCTGGTGGGAACCGTGTTATATGAACGCCTTGCCACTGGTTCTCTCTGACTTCCCTGCTATCTTTCTCTATGCAGGAAGCGAAAACCTGACTTTATTATCAATCTCTATCCTCTAAAATTTCGAAAAGTTATTAATATTAGATTAGAATCTGCTACTTTAGCGTAAAATTAAACCAGTAACGATTACAGCTAAATCTATTGTCATACGAATTTTAGATCTTATTCAGTGTCTAGTGACCTCGCTGTCTATATTAAACATGCAACTGCTATGCGGTTAATCTTCAATTTATTTCGATAGCTAAATGTATCATTGCAAAATAAACGCATATAAAAGTGCATACAGTTAGAAAGCGATTAAAAAAATTAAAGATAAAATATATACTGGTCGTTTAATATTTCTTTAACGCTTGTCGTGGCGCAGGCACAAATGTGCGACTGTAAACGCGACAGGTTGTGGGTTCGATTCCCACTCCAGGAAATGTATGTTTAGCATTTTCATTCCTTGGGCTTGGTAACAAGGCAAAAACGCGGCGTTGAGTTGCGCCACTCAGCACGCAATACCTTAATTCGGTGGAAAGGCTTTGAGACGGTCACACATCTAGATATAGGCACGAGATAAAAACAAATAGCTTAACCCGTATTTGCTTGTATTTTCATTATACAAATCTATTTTTGTCATTACTATTGAATTTAACTTCAAAAATATTTGTATCTTTATATTGTAACAATACACGTTTTACAATCATTAAATAAATTTATGTGAAACCCGTGTAAAATTATTTAGTGATACACTGTTGTACCTATTTAAATATTTACCTTGTATTTCTATATTATAAATATATATTTTTGAATTTTTATCTTCATACGAGGGATGGATTACATATTACATACATAGATACATACATAGCTTCACGCTATATCCCGCATGTAGCAGGTAGGCAGAGGGAACCTAGTGTTAAGACACTCCGTTTCCCACTTTTGCACTGTTACCAAACCCAGAAAATGAAAAATTCCATTTCCTGGAGTGGGAATCGAACCCAGAACCCGTAGCGTTTACAGTCGCACGCTTGTGCCTCTGCGTAACGACAAGCGTTTGATTACATATTTAGGAAAACTACTTTCATTTCGCCACCATATGAATGAAGCGCGGCGTTGAGTTCCGTCACGCAATACATAATTTTTGTTTTTATTTGTTGGGTTTAACAGACAGTATTACATAAGATTTAAAAAAAACATTAATAAATGCAACACCCTCACTGTTTTGTGGTAAGCTAAGCTTACTCTAAATATACATACATAGATACGGGTACATTTTAAAAATTAAATATTAGTATATTATTCTGTCCAAGAATACTATACAGATGTTAATGTGTGGAATTAAATTCAGCTGATACTAGCTCGGCCTTCTAGTTGTTGTAAATTTATTGTAAAATTTTATTTGAAACGAGCAACTGTTGAGTTTCTTGCCGGCTCTTCTCAGCAGAACTGCCTTCCGAACTGGTAGCTTTCGTTAGGACTGACACTCCTAACATCTTTTGTAAATTGCCGATTCAAAAGTGCTTGTAATGGCCTATTTGAATTAAGATTATTTCGATTTTGATTTTTGAATACACACCCATATCACAATATAGTGAAACAGTCAAAAAACAACTTATAAAAACCTTTTTTATCTAACCTAACCTAACTTCACCTTTATCCCTAGCGAAGTAGTTAGAGAGAACGGAGCGCCAAACACTACGGTCCCTGCTTACCTCTTTCGCCTCGTCCACAGTTATTAACCTCTTCATGCGTGCCCTTCGGGGGGTCCTCATGCTTTTTACGCGACCTTCCTCCAGTATCATTGATACTGTGTTCTCGAAGGTCATCTGAGGCCTTGTTTATGGTCCAAATAAAACAATTTAAAAATTTTATTACCATTTTCTTAGTATAATTATAAAAACGTATTACAAATTTATCTCTCTAGAGATATAAAGCTATAAAAATGCAGCTTCGCCTTTATATATATATAGACTGTATGTAGGTACATTAGGGTCGTAGCCGTCCTAAATGGCGACCGGATTATTCGCAGAGACAGGCGTTTATTTCCATTGTATTCGTACGATACGTTACTTTAGAAAATATTTTAAATACTGTTTTATGTGTACATATGATTTTTTACTGGGTGAACCAATTTGGATGATTTTTTTTATATGATAGCTAGTGTGATAGATGTGGTTTCATGTAAATTTAGTTTTTGAGTTATTTGTACGAGTACGAGTTACTTAAACTACAGTAACATTATTGTTATTTTCTTGTGCATTTTATTTCATATGCACTTATTAAAATTCATTTTAACTGTGATTATTTTTTTTTTAACTTCACGCTGTATCCCGTATATAGCGGGGTGGGTAAAGGGAAACTGAGAACCCAGTGTTAAGACACTCCATTCTCTTACAACAATTCCGTTCCCCATTTTCCGCCGATTGGAGGCATTGCGTGCTGAGTGGCGGAACTCTACGCCGCGCTTTGCCTTGTTACCAAACCCAGAAAATGAAAAATTCCATTTCCTGGAGTGGGAATCGAACCCACAACCTTTCGCATTTGCAGTCACACGCTTGTGCCTCTGCGCCACGACAGGCTGTAATATATTACATATATATAATTTAGGAAATAACAATTGCTGAGGTTAAGGACAACAAAAAAAATAAGAACGAAATAGAACAGATTAACTTCTTCTTCTAGCCCTTATCCAATTATTTGGGGTCGGGTCTCCTTCATTTTCTGCGACAAGACGTGCGATCTTGGGTTGTCAGTTCAGGCAATTGAGCTTGTTTCCGTGGACCACCAGGTCAAAGGCGGGCGGCCTCTATTTCTTTTTGCCTTCGGTATATTTAACGCCAAATTTACAACATAATTTCGTCCCTGCTTTTAATATGTCCATACCATCTCAAACGATTTTCTGCCAATTTATCTATTATAGGAGCTACTTTAAAGCTGCCGCGTACATATTCGTTTAAAATCGAACAGATTAACCAATAGGTTAATCTGTCAATAGACTATATTAGTAAGCCCACATAATAAAGAAACGCAAACAGATATAAAATATCACAACTCATGTTAATATCTCTTGATATATTGACATAAATATAGACCTTATCATATCATAGATTTCTGTGACGATTTCCTCGTCATTATTAGTTACAGAATTGTAATGATAAATAAACTATTATTAAAAATACAAATAATAATACTCTAGTACTATTTATTGTAATAATTTTCCATTGAAACCAAATGTCGCTTTAATTTTATTCTATTCGAACTTAATTAAATGATTTAAAATATAAGAGATTTGAACCAACTACCGTTCATAAAGTAAAGCAGCCTATGAAACCATCGCCAGGGTCTATGGAAGACTGGAGTAGTTCCCGTGGCCTCGGCGAGGAGGAGCTCCGTGAGGTTTTAGTGGGTAGTCGGTCAGCCAACCATCTGCCGGCTTAGGAGTCCCACATAACCTGTCCAAGTCCCCAACGGGCGGGTAGCCGTAAAAGAGTTTCCTCAGAACAAAAAAAAGAGCCCATCAAACTATAAATTAGAATATCTGTTGAGAGATTTTTAAAATAAATGTCCGCGTTAGCAACGCGTTGCCTCAGTAACATATAAGTCATTTTATAAACGAATGGTAGTGTGTGTAACATTTATTTTATTAATGTAATGAATTTCTAATGCATTTTTATGAAAAATTTTCGCTTCCTGCACTTTTCCATATAAACTTTAAATATGCCAGATTTCATATACCATCGTCCGCACAATTTTCAAGGGGTGTGTTTTTACAAATTTTTACCTTTACCTACTAATATATTATGTATTAATTTTTTATTTACTTTATTCATAGAGAACATAGTGTCAATGAAAAATGGAAAGTGGGGTACGGAGTGTCTTAACACTAGGTTCTCAGGTTCCTTCTGCCTACCCTGCTATATGGGACGGGATACAGCGTGAAGCTAAAAAAAAACTTACTGAACACTATACACTTTCTATCCGATGCCAAGACCTCTTATTCAACCACTTATTAAAACTAGAATCCCCGTTGACGTGTTAACAACGCGTTGTCTTTATCAATGTATTCTTCTTCTTTTAGTGCCTCTCCAACTAGTGAAGGTTGGCAGTCAGCTTCGCATATTCAGTCCTATTCCTGGCAGCATGGAATAGCTCTACAGCGCTTTTGATTCCCGTCCATTCGCGGATGTTCCTAAGCCATGACTTTTTTCTGCGGCCGATTCTCCTTCTTCCAGCAACTTTTCCCATCATTATCAGTTGTAACAGTTTGTATCGGTCATGTCTAAAGACGTGCCCTAAATACGAAACTTTACGCTTTTTGACAGTTAGCAAAAGCTTGCGTTTCTGGTTAACCCGGCGCAGAGCTTCGTCATTCGAGATCTTATCTGTCCATGAAATCCTTAACACTCGTCTGTAGGTCCACATTTCAAAAGCTTCAATACGTTTCCTGAGGTCCTCTTTGATGGTCTTTGATGATCAATGTATATGTCACTTTATATAAACATGGATGTCAAACCACGATAGTGTGTGTAACATTTATTTTATTAATTTAATATACTTTTTATGCATTAATTTAAAAAAGATATTATCATTCTGCACTCCTTCGTCATATAAACTATAAGTGCACCAAGTTTCATGCTCCTCCGTACATATTTTTCGTAAAAAGGAATCCAAAGTTTTTGCTTCACGTATTTATATATAGATAGATATTATTATTTTTTTTATTTATTTAATATTTTTGTATTTGTGTATATTTGTATATAGGTATGGTATATTATATATTTATTATGTATACATATATTCTATTGGACGTATATATTTTTTTATTGTTTGCTTTTTTTTCTTTTTTGTACTTTAATCCCGCCTGTAACATACTCATCCACTTCCACAGGTTGATTGGAAGAGATCTCTTTCACGGATAAGTCCACCTTTATAAACTAAAAAAAATACTTTTTCTCATGTATTTTAAGTACAATAAAGAATATATATCGATATTAATTATATTTTTCTTACGCAATTCCATCTAGCCTTTGCAAATGCTTATATGAAACGGACCGAACAATATTTATACTTTCTAATCGTGTGCGAATGGAATCGTCGCGGCAACTGGCGTACGTGCCACAGCTCACGTCTAGGATTTTGTTCCCGGTTTGCGATTTTCAAGTTCTTATCATTTGCAATTAATATTTTATTGACGCTAGAATGTAGTCTGCGGTTAACGTATCAAGTTATTTAGTGATATTGTTATGTGGTATTATTTCCTATTGATTGTATAGAGGTTATAGTAGCTGGTTTGATTGTAAATGCGAATGGTAGCGGGTTCGATTCTCAATTGGGCAATGTTTATGTTAAAATGATTTTTTTCTCCGCTATAATTTAAAATATACTTGACGATAAATCGAATTGATAAATATCACATGTGTATTTACACACTTTTCAAGTATTTTTTAATGTTTTTCTACCCTTAAAAAAATGCACGAACGTGAAAAGTACGTGGCGCGTAAACTCGTCCATAAAAAAATCTCCAACAACCTTTGACGATTAATATCTAAAAATATATGCCACAACGTTTTAAATTACAGAAGAAGATAATTTAAATGTAAACATTAATTACAGCAATTCGACAGAAAATGGATAACAGAGTGTCTTAACACTACGTTCTCGGGTTCCCTCTGCCAACACTGCTATGTACGGGATAAAGCGGGAACCTTAAAAAAGATATTACCCCTAGTTTAAATTAAAATTAATTTCGCGAAATTATTTACTTACCACTTGACACTTGAGGAAGCAAAAAGCAAAATCTATTACAAAATTGAGAATCGTCTATCGTTTGATTCTAAATGATTCATTTCGAATGCAACCTTGAACTAGCCTTCTTGATGGTTTGTTGCACAATTTAACCTTCACTTCTGCGTATTAAAGCGACAAATATACTCAGCACGCAATACCTCAATGCGGCGGAAATTGGGGAACGGAAATGTTAACAGAGAACGGAGTGTCTTAACACTAGGTTCTCAGGTTCCGTCTGCCTACCCTGCTATATGCGGGATACAGCGTGAAACTATAAAAAATATGTATATACCTATATCTATAAAAAAATTGCGTTACTTAATGACTGATAACGTACAGGCAAAACTGATGGGAGTAGAAAATTGAAATTTAGCATGTAGGCTTGGGAAGTGTAGGGAAGTGTAGAGGATTTCCCTAAATTCCAATGATAACTGGAAAAAATTAGATTTTATGATTTTTAGTCAAGGCAGACGCAAATGCGTGCTAAAACTAGTTAGTATAACCATGAGGCCATCATGAGGCAGTAGGGAAAAGTCTAAGTGTACGCAATTGAATGTGGGTTCGATACCCTCTCGGGGAAATGATTATGTCGAATGGGAAAATAATTTATATAATATTTTTATTCATTCGGCCGCCTGTTGTGGCGCAGAGGCACAAGCTATAAACACGACAGGTTGTGGGTTCGATTCCCACACCAGGAAATGTAAAAGCTTACTATTTTCATTTCCTGGGTAACAAGGCAAAGCGCGGCGTTGAGTTCCGCTCTCCGTACGCAATGCCTCACTTCGATGGAAAGTTGGACGGAATATCTTAACACTAGGTTCCCTCTGCCTACCCTGCTATGTGCGGGATACAGCGTGAAGCTATGTGAGTATGTATTCATTCGGGCGGATGGTGAACGGAGATTCTTGACACTAGGTTCTCTCTCTGACTACCTTGATAAGTAAAATAAATGCGTGAAATTGCTTTCATTTTACTAACAGATGTATATTACAATGAAATTATAACGATTTTGTATTACTTTTATTTTGTGACCATTATTTATGAAATGTATTAACTCAATCTACTTGTAGATATTGCAGAGAGTAGCTTTAGATAAATACTAGGTTAATTACTTAGGCCACAAAACAAGCGGGAATCACATTTAAGAAATAAATATTATAACGTGGCGTGCGACTGTAAGCACGACAGGTTGTGGGTTCGATTCCCACTCCAGGAAATGTTAGTATTTTCATTTCCTGGGATTGGTACAAGGCAAAGCGCGTTGTGTTCCGCCACTCAACACGCAATACCTCAATTTAGCGGAAAGTGGGGAACGGAATTGTTGTTAGAGAACGGAGTGTCTTAACACTTAGTTCTCAGGTTCACTCTGTCTACCCTGCTATATGTGGGATACAGAAAAATTATAATAAATTTAATATCCCACGTAGAAATTGAAGCCGCAACCAGTAAATATTTCTCTTTGACTACCCCGCTAGGGATAAAGCGTGAAGTCAGGTAGGTAGTTAGTAAGTATTTACAATTAAACGCTGACCCATTACGTCACAACGTACAAGAATTATTTGTAAAAGCTTCTTTTATTTTATAAAAAGGAACTATGTTTATTAGTTAGTAACGCCTGTCGTAGCGCAGAGACACAAGCGTTCAACTATAAACGCAACAGGTTGTGGGTTCGATTCTCACTCCAGGAAATGTAAAAGTTCACTATTTTCATTTTCTAGGTTTGGTAACAAGACAAAGCGCGGCTATGAGTTCCGCCAATCAGCACAGCACATAATGCCTTAATTAAGCGGAGTTTGGGGAATGGAGTGACTTAGCACTAGATTCTCAGGTTCCCTCTACCTACCCTGCTATATGTAGGATATTGCGTAAAGCTATAAAAAAATATTACAACAGTACCGCTCATATAATGCTATATAGAAACTATCAAATCCCTCAAAATATTATAAAAAATTATAATTTATGTAAAATCACAATGAATCTTATTAAAAACCTTTTAATTTTTTGTTTCTATCAACATAAAAAATTGCAAAAATATTGAGTACAGCTCACAATACACTTAAAATAAATTTTCATAGAAACGATGATATTTTAACCAGGCCTCACGCTTATACTCACGCAATTTTTTTTAATTTTTATACGCAGGTATATGTACCTGTTGGAAAAATTTGTTAAATTTTGGAAAAATTTGTTAAATTTTGGAAAAATTTGGAAAAATTTGTTAAAATTTGGAAATATTTGTGGAAAAAGTTGTTTTTTGTCGCTTTTTCGTTACATCGAGTTTTAAAATACAATGGTTCTAAAGAAACTAAGAACGTATAAAATAATAAATAAAAAAGTTAACTTTATATCTTGTGGGCATACAATGGATTAGCAGAAACAGATCGCTGTACATAGCAACCGCATTATAATGAAGTATAACACGTTCACTTAAATACCGTCACTATGGTTATAATTAAATTTTTAGAGTAGCTATTATTATTGAATTTCATGATTTTTCTCATGGTAGACAAAGAGAACAGAACAAAAGAGAACACAAGATAACAACATAGCTTATAAAGCGCAAAATAATAAAAAACTTACTAGTGCCATTTTTCCTGCTAGGAGAGAATGATCGCATAGATCTGTCTAATCTGTCAGGCCCAAAGCCGCGATGTCGACTGAGTCCGCCTCCGATAGCGCCACAACACCAAAAGAACTGTTTAAATCCACGCCGAAATCTAAAAGTTACGTGCAAAATAGAAAATAGGAATTTTGTGTTGAAAATTGCTGAATATTAGAATGGCGTAGTAAGTTTGACGTAAGAATACAATAACTCTTTGTTTGGATTTTGTAGCAATAACAATACATATCACGGAAAATTAGTTTACATTGTGACGAGTATTGTGTAAAGACACATAGTTTGTGAGGTAAGTAATATTATGTTACCTTTGAACCACTTTTTGCCTGAATTCATGACATTAAGTGATAAGTGGCGAATTCTAACATAGCGTCTTCTCAGAGAGAAGAAATTGAAATAATTTAATTGTCACGATCCCCCTAAATTAGAATCGAACGTACTCGTACAACCAGTTGCGTTCACAGTCAGAGCCTTTTCCACTGCTCCATGGTGAACTGTTAGGTATTTTTATGTTAAGGAAATGGTAAAATTATGAAAGGTTGTACTTATTATAATACTTTGTTTTTCAGTTAGTGTTACCCGAACAAGCCGAAGCAGGCAACTGGTACGTACTTAAACAGCATTTTGTTAAAATTTTCAGCCTTTCGTGCATTTTCACGCCTTTTCCTGCATAGCCAAATAACCAAAGATAATAAATTATTTATTTATTTATTTATTTTATTCTTTATTACACCAACAACAATTACAACAAAAACAAAAAGAAAAACAAAAGAAGTAAGTAAAATTTTGGTGTAAAGGCGGCCTTATCACCACAGGTGATCTCTTCCAGGCAACCCCTACCATGGAAAAGAAAATAATGTGCAGAGATATAGATAGGTTGGCGTACAAATGATATAAATATTTTCTTAATATAATAAACTTACTTAATTTTTATTTTTATTTTTTTCAAGTCACTCTGTTCCCCGCTCTCTGAAACCAGCATTTGCGTAGTGAATGGTGAAACATGACGTCGCATTTTATTTTACTAGAGCCGCGATATAAAATTAGTTTTATAGATATTAAAAGGAGAGTCTCAACACTAAATTCTCTCCACCCACCTGCTATATGAAATATAGACGTGAAACTACAAAAATAACATCTAAATCTATTATAATAATGTTATAAAATCTATAAATAGCTTATAACATGAGTAGTCATGTTATAATGTCGTCACGTGGCAATGACCTCGCGTTGTCTCAGGGGCGTATGACGTAGTAATTACGTATAGCTGACGTATATATAGAGATTTTTTTTTATGGATAACGGATGGCAAACGAGCAGATGTCCACCTGATGGTAAGTGGTTACCTTCGCCCATGAACATCTACACCACCAGAGATGTTGCAGATGCGTTGCCAACCTAGATGATACAGATGAAAGGGGAGGATAATGTAGTAGGCCGCTATCAGAACCACCACATATTGGGGAAAGGATGGGTAGGAAAGGGGAAAAAACCTGGCTTACATGCCATCGAACAACACATCATAAGATATTTTGGCGGTTCGTCTTTGTCGTGTCGAGTGGTCGCGAGCCAGACGGAGTACGAACCTCCTACCACCAAGCTACTGATACTCGCATCTTACTGGACGCTACCCAGCGGCGGAGGGGAATTGTATATATAGAGATTTTCTTTTATCTCTCCTCGTTTCGCCTCTTACGTAGAAGAGAAGTAGTGTAAAGACACTCTGTTCTTCATTTTCTATCAATTTTTGATACTTTAAGTGCTGAATGACGGATTAAGTGTATACTCTAAAATCAAGAAAACAAAAGAGAACACGGTCACAAACATAATGTATTAGTAGATATAATTTTTTTAATCTGTACAAGTTATTTTAACAACATAAATCCTTTTTATAATTAAAAAAAAAACTATAACGTCAGAAGTTGTCAAAAGAAAATTATGAGTTTGTAATTGTATTGTGTGTTTATATTTCATTGTACATTCTTCATTACCCATAAATTTCATATCAATCTAAATTCAAACAAAAAAATTATGGGTAAAAAATTTGAAAGATCCAATCATATTAAAGCTGACGTAATAATATTAGGTTGTAGCTTACCTGGTATAGTCACTGCACACAAATTGAAGAAAAAGTTCGGAAACTCTATGGACATAGTAGTCCTAGACCTTGCTGGGAAACGTGACGCCATATCCAAATGTAACGTAGCATTTCAAGAGGATAAAGAAGAAAGTGTTGAAAGTACAAGTGATGGAACAGCCAAAGAGATCATAGATAATATAGCACGACACTTCTTGACATTGATATCCAAAGATTTTGATATTCCCCTCCCAGACGCTATCATTGAGCCTGCAAAAATTAAAAGCCCATTATACAAAGTGTTTGAACATAAAAATGGTACAACTGTTGATTGTGAGAAGAATTTCTATGATTTTGATTATTTAAATCTATTAGAACGTTTTGAACTTAACCAGTATCAGACACTTCTCGATGAAAAAATGAAGAATTTGTTTCAAGCAAATAATATAGACGAAGCGCCTGAAAGGAAACAATTGCTATACTACGATCAGACTACAATGGAAAAAGATATATGTAACTCATTGCTTTTTCCAAACTCAAGAGATATAATGAGGAATATAGTAAGGTTAGTTTGTGGTGCGTCTGCTAAAGCTGTTTCCCTTTTATTTTTTTTACACCAGTGCTACCGAGTTAGTACTTCACGCAATCATGTGGATGGAAATAATACAAGGTTTCGTGAGAAGCTAATAGGCTACTGCAGGAAAAGATTGACCACTAAATTAGCGAACAGTGTAGCCACTATCACTTTAAGTGCTAAGGGCATACAAAAGATTAGTTCCAATTCTGAAGAACAGGTTATTTTGAAATCTATAATGGGTGATACAAATTACGTTTGCAATTTACTTGCAATGGCGTTGAAGCCTGATGACCTTCACAACATTGAAGTTGAATCTCATTTGCTATCAGATACTGAAGTCACTATCATAACTAACATGATAAAGGGCAAAACGAAGAAATTTCTAGTACAATATGAAGAACACTTTTGGAGACAACAAGGGTATAGTGGTGATATTCTAAGTATTAAAGGTCCCATAGTATGGGCCACAGAACGTCCCATAATGTCTTCAGAAGGTAGTAAAGAGGCTTACGCTGCGTTGGTAGGATATTTACGATATGATTATGAAAATGACACAAAAGAAGCTGTCTTGAAACAACTTGTAAGGCTCTTTGGTAAGGAAGCAGCAACGCCTATAAGTTATAAAGAAACAGATATATCAGATATGTATGTACCTCGATGTGGTGATTTCATAGCTTTGAGAAGACTCACATTAAAGCCTAAGCCTAAGTACGTTGAATGGGGAGCTTTAGACATTTTTGCTGATGGTGATGTGGCTGCAGCTTTAGAAGCTGGGCATACAGCTTTTATACACTTGGTAAGCTCTTTGCGTCCTCAAGCTCAAACGTATGAGGAAATGAGTGTGATAGAATGGCCGATAATTTTAAATGAAAATCCGTTCCAGCAGATAATGTCTCAAGTAACTATAACAACTGGTTTACGTATACTCATGTATAGTGCGGTTGCATTTTTAGGTATGCGGATCATTCGTTCATATATGCGCTGATAAATTGTGAGTTTTTGTGTTGGTATATAGTTTTGTAATGCCTTGTTATGTTTTGAAAAATTTAATAAAATAACTGTTATTTACAATTTGTTTTATACCTTGTTTAAGTATAAGTTTCAGTGAACCGATTCCAAATTTCAAGATTAATCCCGTTAGCTTCACTTGGAGTGGAAAGGCTCTTGAATGGTGTCCGCCAATCCGACGACGCTGAGTGGAAAGGCCTTCTACAACGACAAGGACAAGGGACAAAGTCACCGGAAACCGCACCAATCGTCGTGGAAATCCTTTAGTCTATATAAAGCAGGCGCAGGCTGCACGGCTTAAACGACAACGATGATGACGACAGTTTACATATGTATCAACCTATAAAGAAAATTGACACCTGTCGTGGTGCAGAGGCCCAAGCGTGCGACTATAAACGCGACAAGTTGTGGGTTCGATTTCCACTCCTGGAAATGGAATTTTTCATTTCCTGGGCTTGGTAACAAGGAAGACACTCAGCACGCGATGCCTCAATTGCGGAAAGTGGGGAACGGAGTATCTTAACACTAGGTTCCCTCTGCCTGCCCTGCTATATGCGGGATACAGCGTGAAGCCATGTATGTATATATGTACAACATAGTTTAAAATCTACTATTTTCCTTAAATTTAATTATTCGAGAAGCGTCTATTTATCAGTCGACCTGTCCTAATATAGAGCGTATGCTAAGTGAAGCCTGACCTCTCATAGTCACGGTTACCGCAAACAGGTCAAGTTCGATACTTTTGATAGACATAAGGAAGGAAGAATCTTTTTGTAGGTCATCCTAGCGCAGTGGGAGAGTGACTTTAAATAGGATTGGGTTGTGAGTTCGATTTCCACTCGGGAAAATGATTTTATTTAAATTATTTCCAAATGAACGCATGTTATGGCGCAGAGGCACAAGCGTGCGACTGTAAGCGCGACAGGTTGTGGGTTCGATTCCCGCTCCATTTTTCATTTCCTGGGTTTGGTAACAAGGCAAAGCGCGGCGTTTAGTTTCGCCACTCAGCACGCAATGCCTCAATTCGGCGGAAAGTGGGGAGTGGAGTGTCTTAACACTAGGTTCCTACCCTGCGATGCATATGCGGGATACAGCGTGATGCTATGTATGTATGTATTTCCAAATATCTTCTCTGGTACGATAATGCGTGACGTTGAGATCCGCTACTTAACAAGCTCTATGTCAGTTGTTTTTGGCAGTTGTCAGGCGGAAACGAAGTTTTTTTGGCTGATACTACCTGTCTATCCTCATATGCGAGTAAAAAGCCTGACTCTAGAACTTAATTATTCACTTTCTTTTATAAAAAATAGGATTAACTTGCTCATAGCGTGTGTTTAAAGTATAAAATAAGTAAATAAATTTGTATCTCAAAAGACAAGCCACTAAAATCCAACAGGGCATCCAACGCCCGACCCAGTGGGCTTAAGCTCGGGCCGAGCGAAAACAAAGTCCCCCACTACAAGCAGTGTTCGTAAGCCGAGGTTCGACCCCACAGGAGGCGCCCTTGTGACACTGCAGTTCTAAGTTGATGGTCCTCCTCCCAAGGAGGCCAAGCCAGGGTCAGAGCTCTTCAAGCACGGCCCCCCACAAAGCCCGGTGACGCTGTCGAGGCCAATAGGGCCAACAGCATGTTACACAGTCGAAAAAAAAATA
Source organism: Philaethria dido (assembly GCA_033558755.1). NCBI lineage: Eukaryota > Metazoa > Arthropoda > Insecta > Lepidoptera > Nymphalidae > Philaethria > Philaethria dido. The sequence continues at coordinate 412,200 of JAKGSA010000142.1, forward strand.
TCTCAAAAGTATTGTTATACAGATTTTGTGGCATATACAGAGCAATTAATACTATAGTCGTTTAATATTATTGCTATAATATAAAACCAGGCGCTACCCTTTTTCTATATAGAATATTCATTATTTTAATACAAAAAAGCGCCTTCAAATAAAATATATAAAAGAGTTAAATTATTACGAATAACTCAAGAACTACTCTTTTTTTTTTTTTTTTTTTTTTT
>JAKGSA010000142.1:421957-434923 GCA_033558755.1 Philaethria dido
TGAGGGAAGAGGGTGGTCAGTCCCTGCGAAATGCAAGCACTAACTGGCTGCTTGAGAGGATGCCGACAGGCGCAAGGGCGCCCCCTGCTTTGCACCCTATTTTACGAAAATTACGCGGACAGAGGAGCATGAAACTTGGCACACTTATAGTTTATATAGAGAAGGAGTGCAGAATAGTAGTATATTTTTAAAATAATGCATCAAAAAATAAAATAGATTATACACACACTACGTCACATCGTTCCCAAATGAAAATAATTTCAATATACATTTACCCCACGTGAGGATCTAATCCAGTACCAATCGCGTTTAGAGTTAGATATTGTCTTACTTAATCACGATGGAATCAAAAACCAACAAATGATAACCTCATTTTTTTTTTAACTTCACGCTGTATCCCGCATATAGCGGGGTAGGCAGAGGGAACCAGAGAACCTAGTGTTAAGACACTCCGTTCTCTTTCAACATTTCCGTTCCCCACTTTCCACCAAATTGAGGCATTGCGTGTTGAGTGGCGGAACTCAACGCCGCGTTTGCTTTGTTACCAAACCTAAGAAATGAAAATACTAAATTTTACATTTCCTGGAGTGGAAATCGAACCCACAACCTGACGCGTTTACAATCGCATGCTTGTGCCTCTGCGCCACGACAGGCGTCATATTTTTAATAATACATTAGAACACACACACACTACCATTTGACTGACACTTTTGTATAAAGTGACATACATGTTACTAAGGCAACGCGTCTTTACGCGTCAACGGGCTAGTTTTTTTTAGTTTGCCCACGATTTTGTCTATATTGACGTAATTTTAGATTCATCATATTCAGATATCATCGTCACTAATAAATAATTGTAAAGTTATTCACTGAGGAAAAAAAAAGTCCCGCTGAGTTTCTTGCGCCGGTTCTTCTCAGGTCTGAGGCATTAAATTTAGTGAACTGGTGGCAAAATTATTTGACGTTCAAAAAATGTAGCTTGTAACTTCTTATTTTGAATAAAATTATTAGATTTTGATTTTGATTCTAATTGGAATAACAAGCTGTGTTATGACACGAATAATCCATAACACAAATAATTATATAGAACAAAAAACCCGACTGAAAGAATTCTTCAAATTGAGGAAGCAAATACAAATAAAGTAAGCTAGTTATGTGTTATATATTTGAAATGTGCTAATTAAGTCCTTTCATTTGACACCCCACACGGTACCCATTACCGATTATTTTGTTTTTATTCATGACGTAACCTTTTATTGGGTGACTCAATTCTGATTATTCTTTTCTTATACTATAGCTAGCAGTGGCCAGGAGTGAAAATTTTAGTTAGGCAAGCCGGTAAGAAAAGCCGATGCATATTTAGGGAAGCCGGTATATATATTTAGGGAAGCCGGTAATTTTTAGGGAAGCCAATATGTTTAGGGAAAGTGGTATAGGATGTCAAGGTATTTAGTAATTTCACTATCGAATTTTGGCGATGACCTTTTTTTTTAGGTCTAAAAGACGTCAGAGCTTGTTTCTTTGCACTTTTAGGCCCAATATTTTCCTGGTGACCATTTTTTTAGCTCTCACACCTTTGACTTATAAGTCATATTTGTACTTTGAAAAGTTAGGCAAGCCGGTGGGAATCGAGTTGTATGAACGCTTCGCCTCTGCTACCTAATATAACTGGTGGGGTCCTATTAAAATTTAGTTAAAGCGGACGAGTCGTTTATGAGATATTCGTAATAACTTTATTTCTTTTTTGCTAAAATTTTAATTATAGTCATTTATCTTCCCATAAATAAAACAATCCTAATGGTTTTAGAATTTTAAATGCAAATCGATTTATTCACGTATCCGCGCTTGCTACGGTTATACTCGTATAGTAAGCATTAATTAACTCGTCTATATAAAACCTATAATAACAAACAATAGGCATTCCATATATGGGTATCGCTAATTTTTATATGTACTTAGATTTGAAACGAAAAATTATCATTTACATCGTACGTAATACGTTTACAAATTGCTGAATTTTTCCAAAAATATATTCTATATACAATATAAATACGTGAAACAAAAACTTTGGACTCCTTTTTACTAAAATTACGCGGATGGAGGAGCATGAAATTTGGCACACTTATAGTTTATATAGAGAAGGAGTGCAAAATGCTAATATTTTTTTAAAATAATGCATAAAAAATATATTAAATTAATAAAATAAATATTACACACACTACCATCGCTTGACATCCATGTTTATATAAAATGACATAAAGACAACGCGTTGCTAACGCGTCAACGTGGACACTAGTATCACTTAGTTCTATAATTTCTGTTTGAACAAAGACATTGGGTACTAAATTACCTTGTCAAACAAAATTTCTTTTTAAAAAATGTTAAAATACTTTTAGGAAGACCGTCGTGGCACAGTGAAACAGCGTAAACGTGATTGGTTGTGTGTTTGATTTCTATTCTGGGATTATTTTTTTTCTGTATGCCGCACATAGCAGGGTAGGCAGAGGGAACCTGAGAACGTAATGTTAAGACACTCCGTTCTCTTTTAACATTTTCGTTCCCCACTTTCCGCCGAATTGCGTGCTGAGTAACACTCTAGGAAATCAAAATATTAAATCATATTTAATATTCACATTTCCTCGCTCTGGTAATAAAGCAAAGCGTGGCGTTGAGTTCCGCCCCTCACCTCAGCACGCAATACCTCAATCTGACGGAAAGTGGGGAACGGATTTGTTGAAAAAGAACGGAGTGTCTTAACACTAGGTTCTCAGATTCCCTCTACCTACCCTGCTATATGCGGGATACAGCGTGAAGTTAAAAAAAAATATTACATATTAAACTTGGAGGTAATTCCAAGTACTTATATCATATGAGTTGTCATGCTGTCCACTCACAAGGCTGGACACTTGACCTTTTGTTTACGTGATGTGTTTTAAAAGATGATTTAAAAAACATCTGTTAGTTATTTATTGCTACTAGAGACCCTGTTCACGGTTTGCCTTAGCGACGGATATGTCATTTTACATAAACGTAGTGTATGTAATATTTGTTTTATTGATTCAATATATTCCTAGGTTGTGGGTTCGATTCCCACTCCAGGAAGTGGAATTTTTCATTTCCTGAGTTTGGTAACAAGGCAAAGCGCGGCGTTGAGTTTCGCCACTCAGCACTATAACTCAAACGCCTCACCTGTACCACCGCCGCCTGATATCGCCTGCGCTAGTGACGCAGAGGCACTAGAACGCAACTTTAAGCGTGACAGGTTTTGAGTTCGATTCCCACTCCAGTATTTTATGAACTATGAAAAAATATTCTACAGTTTCATTTCTTCGCCCTAGTAACAAGGCAAAGCACGGCGTTGAATTCCAGCACTCATCACACAATGCTCAATTCGGCGGAAGTTGGGGAACGGAAATTTTAAAAAGAACGGAGTGTCTTAAGGCAAGGTTCTCGGTTTCCCTCTGCTATGTGCGGGATACAGCGTGACGCTAAAAAAAAACTGAAAATCTACAAATCACGTCAGAAGTCTAGCTATCATTTAAAAAAAGAATCATCAAAATTGCTTCACCCAGTAAAAATTTACACTAACAGATATAAAAAATACAGTCAAAATGATCCCCACCCTTTTTAAAGTCAGTTAAAAGCTTTCGGCGGAAAGTGGGGAACGGAGTGTCTTAACACTAGCTTCCCTCTGCCTACCCTGCTATATGCGGGATACAGCGTGAAGCTATGTATGTATGTTAAAAACAAACGGTTACCGGTTATTTATTATTTATATTGTTTCAATATTAGTATGTACATCGCTGTCCTGTTTAAACGTGGTATAAATTATTATTTTTTAAGTACCTTCCGTATATTACGTTGTCAGGGAAAATGTATTATAATTTTTTTATTACACCAACAAATTATAACAAAAAACAAAAGATGTGAGTATAATTTTGGTGTAAAGGCGGCCTTATCACCACAGGTGATCTCTTTCAGGCAACCCCTACCATGGAAAAGAATGAAATGTGCAAAGATATAGATAGTTTGGCGTACAAATGATATAAATATTTTCTTAATATAATAAACTTACTTAAAAATTTACAATTTATAAATTACATGCATATACATGAAATGAATATATAATTCTATAAAACCATATACATAGCTTCACGCTGTATCCCGCATATAACAGGGTGGGCAGAGGGAACCAGAGAACCTAGAGTTTAAGACACTCCATTCTCTTTCAATTCCGTTCCCCACTTTCCGCCGAATTGAGGCATTGCGTATTGAGCGGCGGAACTCAACGCCGCGCTTTGCCTTAACCCTTTCAGACCTGAATTATTTTTTATGTCTGATAAATCTTAAAAAAATAATTGTAGCTAGAGTCGAGTAAAAGGACTAAGGAAAAAAAATGAAAAAAATCCTGGTTGTCAGGTTTTTCAGAAAAAATAGTTTTTCTTTTTGTGTACAAATGTGCACATCCGTCCTATGTATTGATAAGACTTGTGTTTAAGGGGGTTTCATTGGTATTATAAAGAGTATAATTTTTAAAGTTTTTATTAGGAAATATTAATTATTTTTATAAAATCAACAAAATTTAAGTACAATTTTTATAATTATTAGCAAAAAAGATTTCTTTTTTTGGGATAGGCAAATAATTGGCGCATAAGATAAATCAATCATTCGCCTCATTCAAGAAGCATGTTTAGGTATGAAATGACAAGAAACAGTTTTTATCTTTGGTAAGGCAAAGGTGAACTTTGCATTTAATACATTTAATCCTGGTTCTTCCATTGCATCCAACCATTTTGCACCGTGTCCCAAGTCCCTCATCATGTGCAGGGAAATGCCCAACACCGTCTCTTGCTATATCCGCTACAGGGCGAACCTCTCCTGGTCTTCTTGGAATAATTTGCGGTATTGGGCTACTGCCACTGGGCCGTCCTCTTTTACCGATGATATTTTTATTCTTCATCACCAGACTTTCAGCCAGCTGACGACGAAAGTGAAGTAACGTAAGTTGTTTATTCTTTGGTATGCCTAGCAACGCATTGTCACTTTGGTACTCTCGGTACGCCTGCACTACAGCTAAATCAGAAGCATGAAATATCATGCGAAGAGTCCATTTTTTTGATTTGATGAAGGTCCTGTAGTAGCTCATGCGTTGATCTAATAGGTCAACTCCCCCCATTGCGTGATTGTATTTCCTGACCACTTCGGGGCGTTCAACGTCAATAAATTTCTTGTCTTTCTTACACCACCTGTTGACAAAGTCTTTTTCGCCAATACCAACAAAATTTGAAGCAAGATGGGTAATCTTATTATCCAGCCACTTGACCACAGTTACATCTTCGTCAAAACTACTTACTTCTTGAGAAAATCCTCGAGGTTTTTTATTGATTTCTTTATCGGTTAGTAGCGATGGGTTGGCGAATCTATTTATACGAGCTGTGCATGCAGCCATAATGCCTTTTCGTTTCAAAATTTGCAATAAATGATACGACGAGAAGTAGTTGTCAAAGTATAGCTCGTGGCCCTTGCTTTCTCCAACTCTCTTAGTGAGATGAAGGACAATAGCTGCACCGTATCCAATTTTTTTTGTCAAATTATTATCAAGTTCTGGACTAGAGCTTTGATAAAGTAGAAAATCATAGGCTTGCCCATGTTTACCACATAAAAAAAATATCTTAAGCCCCCATGGACAAGGTTTACCTTTTATGTATTGTTTGGCAACGTGTTTCCCAGTGAACGGAACCATCTGCTCATCAACGCAAAGTTCTTTTTCAAGCGGTAATTCTAAACATCGATTCCTAACAGCATCAAATATTGGTCGAACTTTGTAAAATGCATCTTTGCAACCAGCTGGTATTTTTGTAATATCAACAATATGTAAATTATTACGTAATTCAAAAAACCGATCCCGGGCCATATTCTCTGAGAACAAGGGTATGCTGATGCCAGTTTCCCAGTACATTTTCAAGCAAGGATAGCTAAAAATACCAGTAGCTAAATGTAACCCAAATAAAATTTCTATTTCTTGTGCAGTAGTAGGTTTATACCTGGGTTTATTTGAATGTATTGCGTATATGTTAGTCATTTCAGCCATAATGTCAAATAATTGTTTTGGCACGTACCGAAAGTAATAATCCACTGGGGCTTCAACTGTAGGGTCAATTGATATTGGTGGAAACGCATCTGATGAGATTGTGTTTAGGAGTTCCCTGTGTCTCCACCTAATGTTCTGTTTAGGCGTAATATTCTGAAGTATATTTTCATGAGAGGACTCTATTTCTGTTGTCGGTGGTACTTCGAAAACCGCTTCATCGCAGGTGAAGGCTTCGTCTTCGTCAGTGTCGGGTGGAAATACCTCTCGTTGGTTTTGATTGATGACATCTGCACCAACTCGGACAGACCGCAGTTCTCTTTCAGATGTAAATGCAAAAGGTTCTTCGTCATCAGATGATAGCTCCAAATCGGAAAGAGTTCCAGCATATAGGGCTTTTAAGGCATCCGGTGAAAACATATCTATGTTTTTTTATCTGAAAAAGTAAAAAAACTATTTTATCTTAACATATAACATATATTTTATATAGCATCAACAACAGCAACATAAATAAAGTAGTTACAAACATATCCAAAGAAGATCTTTCAAATACAGGTAGGATACTTCAGCGATCGTAAAAACATTGTTTACGCCTGATGTGTACATTTGTGTACAAATATGAAAATTGTGATAATTGATATAAAATACAATACAACATACTCAAATAATTTGTTATTTATGACCTTAGGAATATAACAAATCAATTCATATTTTTGCAGAGTGTATATTTAACTATTTCCTACATTTTAGAAATAAAAATGACGAGCTTACCTACATAGCTCCAACTTCGGTCAGCCACTGATTGAACTATGTCGAAAAAGTCACAAAGAATTATAAGAGATGGCGTTACTAGTACACATTTTTGTAGTTTATAATGTGGATATTTGAACACAACAGTTCTCAACTGTACTTGTATAGAATTAAATACCAAAACATTTTTATATATTTTATGTGTACATTTGTGTACGCCAGGTCTGAAAGGGTTAATATAATAAACCTAAAATTTACTATCTATAAATTAAATGCAAGCTTACATAAATAATTATAAAAGTATATAGTAATGAATATATAATTGTATAAAACAATATACATAGCTTCACGCTGTACCCTGCGTATAGCAGGGTAGGTAGAGGGTTAAAGTCCTAGTTTTAAGACAATCCGTTCCCCACTTTCCGCCGAATTGAGGTATTGCGTGCTAAGTGGCGGAGCTCAATGCCACACTTTGTCCTGTTAACCAACCCAGGAAATGAAAATAAATTATTAGAAACTAAACTTTTACATTTCCTGGAGTGGGAATCGAATCCACAACCTGTCACGTTTACACTCGCACGCTTGCGCCTCCTTACCTCAATAGTTATTAATGTTTATCATTATTTAGTCTCACTAATTGTATTAATCAAACTAATTATATTACAATGAGACACAGCGCGGCGTTGAGTTCCGTTACTTAACACCCAGTGTCTAGATTTCCGGCGGAATATTAAAGAACGCAGTGTTCTCTCTAACCTGCTATGTACAAAAACGTCAAATGGCAAAAACATTTGAAGAGATGCCGATAACTTTATTTGCGGGACCTTATTTTATATTTCGTAGTTATTTATGAACGTAAAATTTTGATTTCCACTTCTTGTAGATTTAATAAAATAAATCCGGAACCCGCTCTTAGTGCCCCACTATATTCGTCAAAGAAAATAGTAAATTTCAGGTTTCTATGCGTAGTAGAGTAGAGTTTTTTTGGTGGTAGGAGGTTCGTTTTTGGTGGTAGGAGGTTCGTCCTCCGTCTGGCTCGCGACCACTATCATGTCAAAGACGAACCGCCAAATATCTTATGATGTGTTCCGGTTCGATGGCATGTAAGCCAGGTTTTCCCACTTTCCCACCCATCCTTTCCCCAAAATGTGGTGGTTCCGATAGCGGACTACTACATTATCCTCCCTTTCCATCTGTATCCTCTAGGTTGGCTACGCATCTAGTACATCTCTAGTGTTGTAGATGTCCATGGGCGAAGGTAACCACTTACCATCAGGCGGTCCTTCTGCTCGTTTGCCATCCGGTATCCATAAAAAAAAAAAAAAAAAATAATAGTTTTACATACACACTGTCTGTTAGTCACTCATTATCGCATAAGTTATATATGCAACAGCTTCATGCTTTATAAATTATTATTCATATTAGGCATTCTTTAGAAATTACAAGCCTTAAAAATCACCAATTTAACAAAAAAAGAAACCGGACTAGTAACATTATTACGAATATCTCAAAAACTACACTTCATATCTTAACTAAATTTAAATAGAACCACATCAAAAGCACTAGCTATCAAATAAAAAAAGGATCATCAAAATTGGTTAACCCTGTAAAAAGTTATACAAAAAAATAGCCATATTAATCGCATTCCGCCTTAAATTAAATTAAAGACATAAAAAACCTATGTAAAATAATTTAAGCAATTGATTTACGCTTCCGAATGTTTTTCTTTACTTCCTTACTTACTTTTTTAGTACCAACTTTATTGTTTTTTAAACTATCATCAAAGTTACTATTATTTGTCAATATAAAATGACATTTTTTAAATGATTTCAATAGACACCGTGAAGGACATCGTTATATGAGTATTGTTCTGTGTGACAGAAAACGTTTGTTAACCGAGCGGCTGGCTCAGTCGACTCGCGGCGGTCTTCACGTCGCCCGGTCAACTATAATAAACTAGAGATTAAATAAATAAATAAATAAATAAATTTAACTAAATTAATTTAACAAATTAAACTAAATTAAATTAATTAAATAATATTTTGTGTAAAAACTTTAATATTAGTGATTAGTATAGTGACTGGTTACAAAAAGAACAAAATTGTTTTGACATTCGGGTGACAAGCAACCATAAACAATCGAGTTAAAGAACTGATTTGAGCTGAACTGAATTGACCTGTTATACTATAATGTCGTCAACTAATTTACAACGAGATTCCAACGTGAACGGAAGTACCGAAAAGGGCTTGCCTTTGAACGCTAGATATCGTTCAAAAAGCCTCTCTACGGACAAATTGAATACCAATAACGCAGATCGTGCAGCGATTCTGGAAGACATCGAGGCTCACTACATAACGGATAAATTTGAAACGCCTAGCTGCTTAGTTAGGAATAAAATGATGCAGCCGAACAATTTAGAAGGGTAAGTTGATTTTTTTTATACTAAGGGGACCCGATATTTTTAAGTAATTGCTATAAAAATATTATTTATTAGGTTTTCTATGTTTGCTCATATATATAAACTTTTTCCTGATAGTATCGAACACGGCAAAGCAAGGTTTATCCAAATCGATGCAGTCGTTATGAAGTTATGCGTGTACCTACAAAAATTTTAATGATTGGTTTTTATATATATATATATATATATTTTAAAAGTATTATTAAATAAAGAGGTTCTCTTCTTACTGGGTGAATCGATTTTGATGTAGTTGTTATGGGATAGCTAGTGCTTCTAAAGGACATTTAAATTTTGTTAAGATTTGACGGGTAGTTTTTGAGTTATTCGTTATAATTTTACTTTTTTTTAATTTACTAGTGTCTGACGCGTTAACAACGCGTCGTCTTTATTTTATCAATGTATATGTTACTTTATATAAAGATGGTTGTCGAACCATGGTAGGTATGTGTAACATTTATTTTTTTAATTTAACGTACTTTTTATGCATAAATTTAAAAAGATATTATTCTGCACTCCTTTGTTATATAAACTATAAGTGTGCCAAATTTCATGCTCCTACATCCGCGTATTTTTCATAAAAACGTATCCAAAGTTTGCTTCGCGTGTTTATATTGGTTTTCTTTTTGTCTTAATATTTAATAATTGTAATATATTTAATTTTTTTCTCCACTCTGGTAGCCTTGAGTTATTTTAGTTAGACAGAGAACGGAATGTTTTCGTACTAGGGCCCCTCTGACTACCCTTTTTTTTTATCGTGAGAAAATCCGTATCCGCGTATCCGCGTATCCGCCGTATCCGCGGGGTTGAGTATCGCCACTCAACACGCAATGCCTCAGTTTAGCGGAAAGTGGGGAACGGAAATGTTGAAATAGAATGGAGTATCTTAACACTAGATTCTCTGGTTCCCTCTGCCTACCCCGCTTTATGCGGGTTACAGCGTGAAGTTTAAAAAAAAACCGTTACGGATACCCACCTTCGGGGACTCGGACGGGTTATGTGGAACTCCGGACGGGTGTAAAGAGGCCGTCCGTATATCTACTAAACCTCACGGTGCTCCACCTCTACCACCAGTGGCCGAGGCCCACGGGAACTGCCCCAATAATCCGTAGAAATTCTCTGACTACCCTGCTATGCGAAATAAAGCATGAATCTGCTTATAATAATGAGTGAATTTTATAATGTTTTGTATGCAGAAAAAATGTTTTAAAATGCGGCTGAAAGTTTTATCAATTGCGGTCAATTTATCGCGCGAACGTATTTTCATATTGAAATGGTTAATTGAATTGTATTTTTAGAATATTTTAAAATTTTTTATATCAATAAAACGCCTATCGTGGCGCAGAGGCAAAAGCGCGTGTAAACGCGACAGGTTGTGGGTTCGATTCCCATTCCAGGAAATATAAGAGCTTGGTATTTTCATATCTTGGGTTTGGTAACAAGGCAAAGCGCGGCGTTGAGTTCCGCCACTCAGCAATGCCTCAATTCGGCGGAAAGTGGGGAACGGAGTGTTTAACACTAGGTTCCCTCTGCCTACCCTGCTATATGCGGGATACAGCGTGAAGCTAAAAAAAAACTACGTGCATTTTTTTGAGTTTCAAGTATTAAGACCTAAAAAGCAGGAGTTCCTCATTTCAACTGTTTCTTTATGTGTATTACCGCATAACATTTTACTGGGTAAACCAATTTTGATTATACTTTTTTTATAAGATAGCTAGTGCTTTTGATGTGGTTCGATTTAAATTTTGCTAATGTCTGACGAGTTAAGAAAGAGTGGTATGATGATATCAGAGAAAAGGTGGTATGATGATATCAGAGAAGTGGCAGGAATACCGTGGAACAGAGTGGCTCTAGAAAAACCAGAATGGAAGAGGTTGGAGGAGGCCTTTGCCGATTGGCAAACAGATCTACAGATCATTAAGAAATATCAAATACTATATTGAAAATATTTATTACTCTTATTTAAGTGTACTTTGGAATACTGTTATTAGGTTAAGTTGATCTGAATTAAAGGGCTATTTATTTTTATTATTTATTTTAATGTCTGACGAGTAAGTAGTTAGTACTTTTGAGTTATTTGTCGTTAATTTTTTCTGCATTTGGCTTGAAGTTGGTTTTATTTATAAATGTACCTACGGTTTTTTTTAATTAAAAATTTTGTCTTTTTTTTTAATTTTTATTTTCTTTATGAGAAAAACGTTGCGTGCATATAATAATTCAACATTTAAAAAAAATATGTGTATTTTTTAATTACTTTCCAGTTAAAAATAACTAGAGTTTTTAAAATTTTCTACGAGATTTCGGACTACATACTATGAAATGTTCAATTTTGTTGCTGCTTTCTGTGCGAATTCGAGACATTGCGTGTTAAGTGGCGGATCTCAACACCGCACTTTGTCTTACCAAACATGAGTGATTAATTTTTTTTTATTAGCTTCACGCTGTATCCCGCATATAGCAGGATAGGCAGAGCTAACTTGAGAGCCTAGTATTAAGACATTCCGTTCTCTTTCAACAATTCCGTTCCCCACTTTCCGCCGCATTCAGCCACTGCGTGGTAAGTGGCGGAACTCAACGCCGCGCTTTGTCCTGTTACCAGACCCAGGAAATGAAAATACTAAATATTATTTAAATATTGTCGCGTTTACAGTCGCACGCTTGTGCCTTTCCGCCACGACAGGCATTAAATCAATTCCCCTGAGTCAATCATACCATCATTTGGGAATCGAATTCACAACCAATCGCGCTTACAGTGTGCCGCTGTACTACTGCCAATGGCCTTTCATTCTTGTATTTTTTTTTAACTTCACGCTGTATCCCGCATATAGCAGGGTAGGGAATCTGAGAACCTAGTGTTAAGATACTCCGTTCTCTTTCAACAAATCCGTTCCCCACTTATTCTTGTATTATGGTATCTATTAAAGATTGGATTGGAGCATTTGAAGTGGTGTAACCATTATCTGACACTTACCGCTTCACCACAAAATGAATTTGTAAATATTGATATCTTATCGTAAATTTCTTTTCTAATAAATAACAAAAAATAACAAAGTCTTAGTGTTAATGTAATTAACTAACTACCTAGCTTCACGCTTTATCCCTAGCGGGGTAGTCAGAGTTCCAGAGCGCCAAACGCTACGGTCCCTGCATACCTCTCTCGCCTCGTCCACAGTCATTAACCTCTTCATGCATGCCCCCCGGGGGGTCCTCATGCTTTTTACGTTATTAAGATTTTAGCAAAATAAGAAAACGGATTTCAATTAAAATGCACTGAAAATTAACATTGTTACGAATAACTCCGAAACTAAAAGAAAGCGGGGAAATCTTGAAGTAATGTGAATCAGTCCCCCGTGTGGCAATCGAACATAACCAATTCTTGATGTTACAATAGTAGTGTACCCATTGCGTCTGTTATTAAATTTTTTTTTTGAAAACACAAATTGAGCGATTAACAACAAAAATTAATAATCTATATATAAATACGTGAAGTTAATTTTTGTACACCTTTTTATGTAAATTACGCGGACGGAGGAGCATGAAATTTGGCACACTTATAGTTTATGTACTGAAGGTACACTACTATGGTTAAACGTCCATGTTTTTATAAAGTGACATATACAATGACAACGCGTTGTTAACGCGTCAACGGGGACACTGGTTTATATATATATAT
>JAKGSA010000142.1:435024-451947 GCA_033558755.1 Philaethria dido
TATATATATATATAATATATACATTTAATTTAGTTAAGATTTATCGATTAGTTATTGAGTATACTTTTATCTTTTTTTTTTTAACTTCACGCTGTATCCCGCATATAGCAGGGTAGGCAGAGGGAACCTGAAAACCTAGTGTTAAGACACTCCGTTCTCTTACAACAATTCTGTTCCCCACTTTCCGCCGAATTGAGGCATTGCGTGCTGAGTGGCGGAATTCAACGCCGCGCTTTGCCTTGTTACCAAACCCAGGAAATGAAAAGACTAACATTTCCTGTAGTGGGAATCGAATCCACGACCTGACGCGTTTACAGTCGCACGCTTGTGCCTCTGCGCCACGACAGGCGTTAGTTAATTTGAGCTATACGTAACATATATATTCGTTTTACTCTTTGTGTTAAAATATCAATTATAATTCAATTTTGTTTATTCATGATTTTGGACAGAAAGTAAAGAACGCAGTGTCTGTGTTTTAAAAGAAATATGACATAAATATCTTTACAAAAAAGTCGATGAAATCGCATACGTTGTAAATAAATGTACGTTTATATTGACCCTAATATAATAGCACTTTAGATAATTAATTATTTCGACTATTACGATAATAACATTAGAGTGTTTTAAGGTTAATGAATGTACAATTTTATGTATGTATGTATTAGACAGAAAGAACCTACTGTCAAAGTGTTCCGTTCTGCACTTTCCTCGCATTGTGTATTGAGTGACGGAACTCTCTGCGTTTTTTCTTATCATAGCTGTGGAAAGCAATTAGTTTAAATAATTTACGCCTGTCGTGGCGCAGGCGTGCGACGGTAAGCGCGACAGGTTGTGGGTTCGATTCTCACTCCAGGAAATGAAAAATAATATTTAGTATATTCTTTTTTTGAGTCTAGTAACAAGGCAAAGGGCGGCGTTGAGTTCCGCCACTCAGCACGCAATGCCTCAATTCAGCGGAAAGTAGGAAACGGAATTGTTGAAAGGGAACGAAGTGTCTTATTACTAGGTTCTCAGGTTCTCTCTGCCTACCCTGCTATATGCGGGATACAACGTGAAGCTAAAAAATAATAATAATTTCCCAGGAAAAGAATTGAATTCACAACTAATCCTATTTACAGTCAAATGGTGCAATACGCGATGATCTCGCCTTCTTATAGCACCATATTACATTTTTTTTTAACATTCTGTATCCCGCACATAGCGGGGTAGGTAGAGGGAACCAGAGAACCTAGTGTTAAGACACTCCATTCTCTTTCAACATTTCCGCCAAATTGAGGCATTGCGGATCTCAATGCCGCGCTTTGCCTTGTTACCAAACCCAAGAAATGAAAATACTAAATTTTACATTTCCTGGAGTGGGAATCGAACCCACAACCTGTCGCGTTTACAGTGCCGTCAATTACAATTTTTAAACAAATTTTATAAGTCAGTAGTAATTGTATTATAATTATTAAGATTATTATTTACTAAAATGATCATTTCGTTACAATCGTTTAACATGGACTAGATATTTAACTAATTTTAAAGCAACAAAAACATGGTTAGATGTTTGAGGTCATCGTGGCGCTAAACACCTTTTGACTGTAATACGGTTGATTATGGGTTCGATTCCCACTCGGGGTATTGATTATACATAAAATTATTTTCATATCTCAGCTGTGAACACGCCAAGGAAAAGTTTGAGCGGTGAGATACACTACTTAACTCACAATGTCTAGAATTCGAACGCAAGGAGAACAGAGTGTCTTAACACTACGTTCTCTCTGATTATCTTGTTATGCGGGATTAAGTATGAAGCCTTTTTTTTAGCTTCACGCTGTATCCCGCAAAGAGCGGGGTAGGCAGAGGGAACGTGAAAACCTAGTGTTAAGAAATTGTTCTCTTTCAACAATTCCGTTCCACACTTTTCGCCGAATTGAGGTATAGCGTGCTGAGTGGCGGAACTCAACGCCGCGCTTTGCCTTGTTACCAAACCCAGGAAATGAAAATACTAAACTTTGCATTTCCTGGAGTGGGAATCGAATCCACAACCTGTCGTGTTTACAATCGCACGCTCAGGTGTATTTCTAATGCAATTATTATGAAAAATAATGATTTCCTACAGAATATGTATGCCAATTTACATACTCCTCCGTCCACATATCATCGTCATAGTTTCATGAATTAACATAATGGTAACGAAACGTCACTAATACTGAAAAACCTATAAATTTATAATGTATTATGGTATTAGGAAAAACCAAGAGATTCTTTAAACAAACAATGAATAATTTTCTTTAACTAGTTTTTGATCATAAAATATATTAATTTGTCGTCTACTGTATAAATGTAAAAATTATTTAAATTACATACAAATGTACATACGTCATATCCCGCATATAGCTGGGTAGGCAGAGGGAACCTAGTGTTAAGACACTCCGTTCCCCACTTTCCGCCGAATTGAAGCATTGCGTGCTAAGTGACGGAATTCAACGCCGCGCTTTGTCTTGTTACCAAGCCCAGAAAATGAAAATATTTCATTTACTGGAGTGAGAATCGAAACCACAACCTGTCGCTTTAAAGTTACACATTTGTGCCTCTGCGCCACGACTGGCGTTAATAATACCGACTTTTTTTTGAAATTTAAAAAAGAACATTTGTATTATTTTTTCATTTGATTAAAAAGCATTAAAAAAAAGTATATTATTACGAATAGCTCAAAAACTCGTCAAATCTGAACTAAATTTAAATGTGACCAAATTAGAAGCATACCACATATAAGCACCAACTTTAATACGATAGCTATCAAAATTTGTTCACTCAACTCAACTTTTGTTTGGTGGTAGGAGGTTCGTCCTCCGTCTGGCTCGCGACCACTATCATGTCAAAGACGAACCGCCAAATATCTTATGATGTGTTCCGGTTCGATGGCATGTAAGCCAGGTTTTCCCCTATCCCACCCATCCTTTCCCCAAAATGTAGTGGTTCCGATAGCGGACTACTACATTGTCCTCCCCTTTTATCTGTATCCTCTAGGTTGGCAACGCATCTATCACGCCTCTGGTGTTGTAGATGTTCATGGGCGAAGGTAACCACTTACCATCAGGTGGTCCTTCTGCTCGTTTGCCATCAGTTATCCATAAAAAAAAAAAAAAAAAAAATCTCAGTAACACGTTCTGGAGTAACACACAAAAATACACATAAATTGAGATCTTGCTTCTTTATTTGAAGTAGGGTAAAAATATATTATAATATTTTAATATCTCTCTTATTATAACGCCTGTCGTGGCGTAGAGACACAAGCGTGCGACTGTAAATGCGACAGGTTGTGGGTTCGATTCCCACTCCAGAAAATGGAATTTTTCATTTCCTGGGTTTGGTAACAAGGCAAAGCGCGCTGTTGAGTTCCGCCACTCAGCACGCAATGCCTCAATTCGGCGGAAGGTGTGGAACGGAGTGTCTTAACACTAGGTTCCCTCTGCCTACCCTGCTATGTGCGGGATACAGCGTGAAGCTATATATGTATGTAATAAAAAATAGCTATTTATTTAAAAAAAAAAAGTTAAAAATGAACGAAAATGATTAATTACGTATATATTTATATAATATTATTACGAATAACTCAAAAACTACTGGTTAAATACTTACTTACTTAGCTTCACAATTATTTATTCCTTAGCGGGGTAGTCAGAGAGAAATCTTTTAAAACATACACACATACATAGCTTCACGCTGTATCCCGCATATAGCAGAGTAGGCAGAGGGAACCTAGTGTTAAGACACTCCGTTCCACACTTTCCGCCGAATTGAGGCATTGCGTGCTGAGTGGCGAAACTCAACGCTGCGATTAGCCTTGCTACCAAATCCAGGAAATGAAAAATTCCATTTCTGGGAGTGGGAATCGAACCCGCAACCTGTCGATATTTACATTAAATCCCGCTATAAAATGCTTTTAAGTAATTTTCACGGAATTAAAATTTTCCGACCTTCATTCATGCATGTCTTCCTATATTTTACTGAGAGTGAAAAAATCTTAGACGAGATCAATTCGAACATTTCGTTTTTCCAGTTCAGTTCAGTTCATTAAACATGGCGTTAAAAAGAATATCGTTAGTAACTTTAAATAAGATGCAGTCAAAAGTAACATAATTACGAATAACTCCAAAATCTCGTTAGATTTTAACTAAATTAAATGGTGGTCCCATCAGAAGCACTAGTCATCATTTAGAGATAGAGTTATCAAAATTGATTTATTAAAAAAAAGTAAAATTTGCGGCGTTGAGTTCCGCCACACGGCACGCAACTCCTCAGTTCGGCGGAAAGTGGGGAACGGAGTATCTTAACACAAGGTTACCTCTGCCTACCCTGCTATATGCGGGATACAGCGTGAAGCTATGTATGTATGTATATTAAAAAGAGATCTAGTAACAATACAGCGACCTTCACCTATAACAGAACAAATTAATATTTACAATAGATATATAATACAAAAAGTTTCTAATAATAGCGACTATCGGTACTGACTTTGAAATTCTAAAATTATTTTTTGCTCATAGTAGTTATGTTCCCTTTTTTTTTACTTACACTAGTGTCCCCGTTGACGCGTTAATAACGCGTTGTCTTTAACAATGAAAATGTCACTTTATATGAACATGGATGTCAAACGCGGTAGTATGTGTAACATTTATTTTATTAATTTAATATACTTTTTATGCATTATTTAAAAAAAATGTTAGCATTCTGCACTCCTCTATATGAACTACGAGTATAAGTGTGCCAAGTTTCATGCTCATATGTCCGCGTAATTTTCGTTAAAAGGGATACAAAGTTTTTCTTCACGTATTTATATATAGATGACGATTTCTAGACGTATTTTTTAAAGTTTTATTCAATGTACAGAATTGACTCATGTTACAGTTTTATTATAGTCGTGGCGCACAGGCACAAACATCGGTGTAAGCGCGACAGGTTGTGGGTTCGATTTCCACTTCAGGAAATGGAATTTTTCATTTCCTGGGTTTGGTAACAAGGCAAGCGCGGCGTTGAGTTTCACCAGTCAGCACGCAATGCCTAAATTCGACGGAAAGTGGGGAACGGAATTGTTGAAAGAGAATGGAGTGTCTTAACACTAGGTTTTCTGGTTCCCTCTGCCTACCCCGCTACATGCGGGATACAGCGTGAAGTTAAAAAAAAAATATTTTCTTTTTTAGAAAAGTTTAGACAGATATAAAAAACGCATCTTTAACAGCATAAAAAAGTATCACAAATTACGCAACCACTAAACAATTACAAAAGAACTAAATATTTAATGAAGCGGTGATATTCAATGCCAGGGTCGTTGCCAAATGCAATGCACAATAAAACATTTAAATACAATACTTTAAGTGAATATTACGTAGATGGATCAATTTTGGGACAAGTGCTTTGACGTTTGAGACCACTGTGGTGCAGTGGGTCAGCATCTGACATATACTTATGTGTTATTTTTTTTGTTTTTTTAGCACTGGATAGAAATCAAGCAGGAATTATTCCCTGGGCAATCACCCATTGATCGTCATGATATTTTTTTTTTTTTTGACATATACTTATGTGTTAGGTTTTGTTGTTTTTTGTAGCAAAAAAAACAAGCTCAAGTAAAGTGTGAGAGCTAAAAAAGGTAGCCAAGAAAATTTTGGATATAAAATTGCAATAAAACAAGCTCAGATAAATTCGTCAGCTAAATTCGATAGTGACATTGCTAGAAACTTACATACATATATACATAGCTTCACGCTGTATCTCGCATGTAGCGGGATAGGCAGAGGGAACCAGAGAACCTAGTGTTCACACTCCAATATCTTTCAAAAATTCCGTTCCCCACTTTCACTTTGTTACCAAACCCAGAAAATGAAAAATTCCATTTCCTGGAGTGGGAATCGAATCCACAAAACACGCTTGTGCTTCTGCGCCACGACAGGCGTTAAAATTTAACAACTATATTTATATCTAGATGTAATATACAAGAGATAGAGAGATACATTATAAATAAGAACAAACAATGCGTGACCTTCGTCATAGTTTATTTAAATAAATAATTACAGAATGCCCTCTAGCGTACGACGCTTTAAAATAAAGATGTACGAGTCAAACATAGACTTTTCAGATTTAATTATTATTTAAGATATCGCGCGGCGTTGAGTTCCGCCACTCGATGTCTAGATTTTAGACGGTAGGTGGCGAACGGAGTGTCTTAACACTAGCTTCTTTTTTAGTATATATTCTATTCTTTTAATTTAATGTATATCTCATATATTATGATGAAATATATTGACTTTTTACAATTCTTCTCTGTATAAACTTGAAGATTAATTATTAAGCATTATTTTGGTAATACAGTGTTGGAGAATCCATTATGGCGCAATGAAGTTTATATTGAAAAAAAAAATACCAAAAGCATTTTTTTTTTCTTAACTTCACGCTGTATCCCGAATATAGATGAATAGGCAGAGGGAACCTAGTGTTAAGACACTCCGTTCCTCATTTTCCGAATT
This sequence comes from Philaethria dido, assembly GCA_033558755.1. NCBI lineage: Eukaryota > Metazoa > Arthropoda > Insecta > Lepidoptera > Nymphalidae > Philaethria > Philaethria dido. The sequence goes on from JAKGSA010000142.1 coordinate 441,534, forward strand.
GAGGCATTGCGTGTTGAGTGGTGGAACTCAACACCGCACTTTGCCTCGTTACCAAACGCAAGAAATGAAAATACTAAATTTTACATTTCTTGAAGTGGGAATCGAACCCACAACCTGTTGCTTTTACAGTCGCACGCTTGTGCCTCTGCACCACTACAGGCGTTTTTTAATTATAATGGATGTATTAAGCATTAAAATTTCACTTTTGAATATAGTGACATACATGGTACTAAGGTAACGCATATGTTACGGGACAACGGAGCTACTAAATTACAAATCAATATATAATAGTGGTGCAGAGACACAAGCGTGCGAATGTAAACGCGACAGGTTGTGGGTTCGATTCCCACTCCAGGAAATGTAAAATTTAGTATTTTCATTTCTCGGGTTTGGTAACAAGGCAAATCGCGGCGTTGAGTCCCGCCACTCAACACGCAATGCCTCAATTCGGCGGCAAGTGGGGAACGGAATTGCTGAAAGAGATTGGAGTGTCTTAACACTAGATTCTCAGGTTCCCTCTGCCTACCCTGCTATATGCGGGATACAGCGTGAAGTTAACAAAAAAAAAAAATAAAGAAAAAAAATATATTCTTTGTTGAAATTTGAACTCAAAACTATAGAAGACATAGGTACATATGTATGTATGTACATTGTCTGCCTACCTTTAAAATCTGCTAAGAATTACAATCAGCTATTCTAATCGAAAATTATAAATAAGTAACAAAATTGCATAAATAGCTCACAAAACCTAACACTCGAATCGTATCATATTACATATATACCGATGTATTTTGAATACGAGTATACACGTGAATTGGATGGGTATACGAAATAGCGGCTATTTTGTAAACTATAGAAATTATAAAAAATATTTTTAATCATAATTTAATTAAAAAAAAAAACCTGTTTTCTTAATATTTTTTATATTTTAAATAAAAGCCGTCGTGGCGCAGTGGAACAGCGTCTTAATGTAAACGCAATTGCTTATGGGTTCAGTCCCTATATGTTCTTTTTTTTTAACTTCACGCTGTATCCCGCATATATAAAGGAAATATGCCCTATACTTACCCTTCTATAGCAGGGTAGGCATAGGAAACCTAGTGTTAAGACATTCCGCCCCCCACTTTCCGCCAAATTGAGGCATTGTGTGTTGAGTGCCGCACTTTGCCTTGTTAACCTAACCCAAGAAGTGGGGATCGAAAAAAGAGAACGGAGTGTCTTAATGCTAGCTTCTTAGGTTCCCTCTGCCTACCCTGCTATATGTGGGATACAGCGTGAAGTTAAAAATAAAATACAAACATAGCTACGGGCTACAACTAGTATATATTTAAATAATTACCATGAGAATACACCCTTTATTTGTTCACTGTTATCAAAAGCAAAGTTAAGGAGCGCCCGGACGATGTTCAGTGGCTGTATAGATAACGCTCACACGATAGTTAGCTATCTGTTAATATTAAATATTTAGTACGTTTCGAGTGATGTGATAATAATCACCGTACACCGAGCATGAAGGTTTAGGCGTGCACTGAAATAAACTGACCTGTAAAAGTGTTTAAAATGACGGAAGACACGAAACCGTTGATGCTGTAAGTTGATTTATATTGATTTTTGAGGGTAGAGAGAGATTTAGTGTTAAGACACTCCGTTCTATGTTTTTCGGTCATTCAAGAAGTATTTTAGTTGGCGGAACTTGTGACAGTTCTTTGGGAACTAGATAGGGAAAAAAGTATTGATAATTTTCATTTATGCTTATTTAAATTGTATTCTATATTTGTTTTATTTTGATATATTTGCTATGTTTATATTGAATCATTTAAGACAGAAATACTTATATGATTATATATATATATATATATATATATATATATATATATATATATATATGATTTCAGGACGTTATGTTGAGTGACGGAACTTAACGCCGCGCTTTGTCTTACCAGAGCGGATAAAATAAGAGATTATTACCCGGAGTGGGAATTGAACCCAAAACCAATATCGTTTACAATCGCATGTAGTCCCATTTGCCATCATGACCTTTTCATTTAATGTGTGTAATAATCGTGAATACAATACAACTTGTAGATTAGCTTCCTTAGAATACAGTAAAACCTACATTCGTTTATATCTAATCGGTTTCAAATTATTATTTTAATTATTTTGATAGCATACTGACAAATATTAACTGTTACTTTAAAGTATATGTTTCTCTTTTTTTTTTAACTTCACGCTGTATCCCGCATATAGCGGGGTAGGCAGAGGGAACCTGAGAACCTAGTGTTAAAACACTCCGATCTCTTACAACAATTCCGTTCCCCACTTTCCGCCGAATTGAGGCATTGCGTGCTGAGTGGCGGAACTCAACGCCGCGCTTTGCCTTGTTACCAAACCCAGGAAATGAAAGTACTAACATTTCCTGGAGTGGTAATCGAACCCACAACCTGTCGCGTTCATAGTCGCACACTTGTGCCTCTGCGCCATGACAGGCGTAAAGTATATATAATAAATAATATATTTTAAGAGCGGAAATGTTAAAAGAGAACGGAGTGTCTTAACACTAGGTTCCTCTGCCTACCCTGCTATGTGCGGGATACAGTGTGAAGCAAAAAAAACAATAATGCCATCATGGCGCAGTAAGTTAGTGTCTTGACGGTTAACTAGACAGGTTGTGAGTTCGTTTCCGACTCGTGATTGTTTAAATAACTACTACTTTTTTCTCAGCAGAACTGCCTTCCGAGCCGGTGGTAGCTTCCGATAGGACTGACACGATTGACACCTTTGTAACTTGACGATTCGAAAGTGCTTATAATAGCCTAATTGAATAAAGAATATTTTGATTTTGATTTTGAATTTTTCCGCGTGGTAGGTCAAAGAGCGGTCTTAAGTTCCACTCAATAGATACTAGACACTCTCTGACTATGAGAAAAACTTCACGCTGTAACCCACATATAGCAGGGTAGGCAGAGGCACCAGAGAACCTAGTGTTAAGAAACTCCATTCTCTTTCAACAATTCCGTTCCCCACTGAGAAAATGAAAGAACATATAAATATTATATTTAGATTTCATGTAATGGATGACATTTCTTATCTATTATATACTCGTACATACATATATGCCGCACGTTACGTTTCATTATGACTTATTATTCATAGGTAAATAAAACGTACTCCGGAAGTCTACACTAGATTAGATGTGGTACTAATGTGGAAATACATACATACATAGCTTCACGCTGTATCCCGCATATAGCAGGGTGGGCAGAGGGAACCTAGTGTTAAGACACTCCGTTCCCCACTTTCCACCTAATTGAGGCATTGCGTGTTGAGTGGTGGAACTCAACGCCGCGCTTTGCCTTGTTACTAAACCCAGGAAATGAGAAATTCCATTTTCTGGAGTGGGAACCGAAACCGCAACTTGTCGTGACAGTCGCACGCTTCTGCCTCGGCGCCACGACAGGCGTATAACCTTAATTAACCATTAGAATTGTCTTAATCCTTACTTCCTTACTAATATTATAAATGTAACTCTGTCTGTCTGTCTGTCTGTCTGTCTGTCTGTCTGTCTGTCTGTTACGCTTTCACGCCTAAACCACTGAATCGATTTTGATGAAATTCGGTATAAAGATAACGCAACTTGGAAAAGGACATAGGATTCTTTTTATGGTGAAAAAAAGGGTGGAAGAGGTTGAAATAGGGGATAAAAGTTTGCATGGAAGTTCCTTATTGTCAAACATAAAATCATGTAAGATTGTTCAACTGTGTACAACTTCCACACCTAAACCACTGAACCAATTTTGACAAATAGTCTAAACCTTCGGAAAGACTATAAGTTACTCCTGTCGCGCGATACAACCGAGTTCAACGCGGGCGAAGCCGCGGGCGGAAAGCTAGTACTATATCATTATCGTTATATTGTGGCCGAATAATACAAAATATTCTTACGCTGTATCCCGCACAAAGAAAGGTTGACAGAGAGAACCTGGGAACCGAGTGTTAAGACACTCCGTCCTTTTAACTTTTGCGTTTCCCACCGTACACCGAATTAGGGCATTGCGTGCTTAGTGGCGAAACTCAACGCCGTGCTTTGCATTGTTACCAGAGCGAAGAAATGAAAATATTAAATATTAATTACTATACATATTTAATATTTCCATTTCCTGGGACAGAAATCGAACCCACAACCGTTTAAAGATGTTTCATCTAGATCTGTTTAGTAATTTTTGTGTGAATGAATAACAAATATCTACCCGTACTAACAAAGGTACGTGTTTATTGTTGTAGTGCTAAGAAAGTCATTATGATTTTATCAATATATCCGTACCAGTGGAATTATTTAAATACATTCTTTATTTACTATATTATATTTTATATATTTTTTATGCATTATTTTAAAAAGATACTCTCATTCTGCTCTCCTTTTCTATACAAACTGTAAGTGTGCCAAGTTTAATGCTCCTCCGAACGCGTAATTTTTGTAAAAAGGGATCTAAAATTTTTGCTTCACGTATTTATATATAGATGTTTCTTACTAATGTAGGATAGAATCATCTCAGTGATTTCCAATCCGAAGCTTTAAAGGTCATGCAAAGGTCGGTCTTACTAAGGTTTAGTTAAAATGCACTTCGAAGATGTCTCGAAATATTTCTATAAAGGGCGATGCTTTGTACCGCTACCAAATAACAGAATAATTATATTAACTAGCTATATGTGGCAATGACTGAAGCGAGCATTTCATTTCCAGAGCGTGTTATCATTTATGTTTTTTTTTTAACTTCACGCTGTATCCCGCATATAGCAGGGTAGGCAGAGGGAATCTGAGAACCTAGTGTTAAGACACTCCGTTCAACAAAACTAAGCACTTGCCGCTGAACTGTGGAATGGCCTACCTGAGGCAGTATCACCAGGTCGATACGTTATGGGCACCTTCAAAAAACGCGCCTACTCTCCCACCTCAAAGGCCGGCAACGCACCTGTAGTTCCTCTGGTGTGACCCGGGGCCGTGAGCGGCGGTGATTACATACCGTCAGGTGACCCGAACGCTCGTTTGACTTGTCTTTTCCATAAAAAAAAGGTTCTCTCTATCTTGCTATACAGGTGAAGCGTGAGCTAAAACAAAATGCAGGTCGACTTATTAACATAATCACGCCTGATATAAATATATTCATTAAATAGGTAAATAATGCCAACACGTAGGTCAATAAACCTAAACCCCATATATCTATATGCCGGTGTTATAATTTTAATACGATTATCGCGATAGGCAGTTGATAACGATTAGAATATGTATGTTATTTACACTTGTATGTATGATTTTTTAAATATTTTTGTATGTTTGTATGGATGTAATGGATTTATTTTGACGAGAGAACCTGTGTTTTTCAAGCTTCACGCTGTTTCCCGCATATAGCAGGATAGGCAGAGGGAACCTGGTACATATGGTAGTGTCAAGAAGTTCGTTCCATAAGGATTTCCGTTTCCCACTTTCTGTCTAATTCTTTTCTCACTAAATGGCGAATTTTACTAAATGGCGAATTTTACATAATGGCGAATTTTACTTTATGGCGAATTTTACTTAATGGCGAATTTTACTAAATGGCGAATTTCTGCCGAAGCTTTGCTTAATAAATGGCGAATAAATAAATATATAGTATTTTAATTCCCTGGAGTGGGAATTGAACCCACAACTTGTTGCGTTTACAGTCGCACGCTGATGCCTCTGCGCCACGACAGTCCTCTTAACCGGTTGAAAGCGTAAAATACGCGTTGTCTTAGCAACGTATGTCACTCTATATTAAAGTATGTGTCGAATATATGGAAATATGTGTAATATTTATTTTAATAATTACATACATACTCTCAATTTCATAATTAGTACGTTTATTTTATCTATATATAAAAACGTGAAGCAAAAACTTTGGATCCCTTCTTACGAAAATTACGTGGACGGAAGAGCATGAAACTTGGCACACCTATAGTTTATATAGAGGAGAAGTGCAGAATGCTAATATATTTTTTTAAATCATACATAAAAAGTATATTAAATTAATAAAATAAATGTTACACACGTGTACGTGTTGGTATGACATCCATGTTTATACAAAGTGACATATACAACGCGACAACGCGTTGTTAACGCGTCAACGGGGACACTAGTTCTTATAAAAAAACTAACCGATAGCTGCAGTTTCGCTCGTTTCTTCAATAAGCTTCTTCAATAAGAATGAACGTCATTACGGACTAAGTTGGGCTTAAAATGTTTTAACACGATAAGAAGTAGCTTATGGCACTCTTCAGCCATTAAGCTACTAGTACATAAGCAGTACATAATTTGTTTCTGCTTAAGAAAATGTATTTACCTCTGTTAGAATAACAATATGCATAAAATCTCTGGTTCCGCCAGAGGCCAGTGGGTCATATTAAAAAAAAAAAAAAAAAAAAAAAAAAAAAACTAGTACATAAGAAAATTTACGCATAATCTATTAATATTCATAAAATATTGCCAAATTTAATTTACCATAAACCTTCGTCACAAGTTTGGGGAGATTGGGGACAATTGACTATTTTTTTGTTATTTTAATTAATATATTTTTTTTTATCGTTTCATAAAATGCCAATAATCCTCAGTCTCCTCTACTCATAGCAGTAGTGATAATATTATAATTTATGAAGAAAGATTATCTATAATTCCTTTCCAACCCTGACTATATTGGACCTTCAAATATAAGTTATTTTTATTATAATTTTATAATTTCAAGGTAACGCCTGTCGTGGTGCAGAGGCACAAGCGTGCGACTGTAAACGCGACAGGTTGTGGGTTCGATTCCCACTCCAGGAAATGGAATTTTCCATTTCCTGGGTTTGGTAACAAGGGCAGCGTTGAGTTCCGCCACTCAACACACAATGTTTCAATTTGGCGGAAAGTGGGGAACGGAATTGTTGTAAGAGAACGGAGTGTCTTAACACTAGGTTCTCAGGTTCCCTCTGCCTACCCTGCTATTTGTCGGATACAGCGTGAAGTTAAAAAAAAATCATACAAATTATATGCAGATAAAGATATCTTTTTAAACAATTTCCTTGATTGTTTAATATGTATACTTTAAAAACTATGGTAAAACTATTTTCATATTGCCATGAGTAAATTGCTTTAAATGATCTCTTATCTAGTTATATGAAAATTGACCATAAATAGAACAATCATTCTAAACGCTTTATTCTCGTTATTTTGTTGCATCAATTTATGAGTACTAGCTATTATGGACGGCTTTCTCTACTCTTTCTTTAGAAAATATATATATTGGAACCTGAGGACCCAGTGTTAAGACACTCCGTTCTCTTACAACATTTGTGGTCCCCACTTTCCGCCGTATTAAGGCACTTAACTTAACGCTTGTCGTGGCGCAGAGGCACAAGCGTGCGACTGTAAATCCGACAGGTTGTGGGTTCGATTGCCACTCCAGGAAATGTTAGTCTTTTCATTTCCTGGGTTTGGTAACAAGGCAAACAGTGCCTCTATACGGCGGAAAATATAATAAACAATAAAAAAGACACTGTCTAAGACATATCTAGTTCTTTATGTTCCAATTTTTCTTCTGCCGTCCAACAAAGTATGTCAATGTGGAAAATGGAACTATGTGATACGAAGTCCTCTTTGTCTATAATCATCTTATGCACGAGATTTTATGATGATTACTTTTTAATTATTTTCTTTGTTGGTAATTTTTTCCATTCTGCAATTAAACCCTTTAAAACAATATTTTTGTTATATATATCTTCAATTAGAGTAAACTACGAGATCTGAAAATCCTTTTCGAAGAAGTGGTCACATTTTTCATTCAAATATTTGTTCTCATCATGTTCATAGTTCTTAATGCATTTATTTACTTGACTTTCAGATATAAAGATGGCAAAACAACATATGGTACAGATACTCCGTCTAAAGGTCGCCGTGTGATATTCTGCGTGCACGGCAACCCGTCGACTGGGTGCTGCGCTGTCATCGAAACCAGTGCGGACGGAGACGATGGAGAAAGAAGAAATGGTAGCCTTAGTGAAGTTGAAAGTAAGTTTACAATATATTTTATATAACAGAAATATTTGTTATCAATTTTTTAGATTGGATATTCTTATTTAAAACGTTGATAAGAATTACCAATTTCAATATTTATATGCTGTTTTAGATTTCTTTTGAAAAAATTCAAAAATTACTAATTTTAACATTTACTGCATAATTAATATTCTCTATAATTGATTATATTTAAAGAACAGTGACAGACACGGTATGAATACAAGACATAAAAATAAGCTGATAACTCCTAGTTTTCGCCTTCAAAAGGTGAATAAATCGTTTATGTACATACGTACTTTTATTTATGTATAACAAAATTCCACAAATAATGACAGACCTGCCATGATTAAAAAGATATTATTAAGAAAAGTATATTATTCTGTCCAAGAATACTAATATTGTAAATTTCTTGTAAAATTTTATTTGAAAAGAGCAACTGTTGAGTTTCTTGCCGGCTCTTCTCAGCAGAACTGCCTTTCAAGCCGGTGGTAGCTTCCGTTAGGACTGACACTCCTGACATCTTTCGTAAATTGACGATTGAATTTCGAAAAGTGCTTGTAATAGCCTATTTGAATAAAGAATATTTTGATTTTGATTTTTGATTTTATAAGTCGTCATGTCCAACTTTTATTAGAATTAAATACAATTTATCCCTATTATACCCAGTCTATTATTTCCCTACATACCCCGTGAAAATGTAAGATGATAAAAAATTTCTTTTCTATTTTTTCTTATTTATTATGTTTCTTATTTATTTTTCAGGACACTGTCATAGATCAAGAAATGAAGAAATAGACAAGAGAGCTAGAAGAAAACTTATAATAGCTAGTGTATTATGTGTAATATTTATGATAGGAGAGATTGTAGGTGAGTTATTACTTTTTTTTTTTTAAAGTTGTTTGTCAAAATAGCATTAATATAGAGTGTGTACGAGTATAATTAACTAAAATTGACATCTGTCGTGGCGCAGAGGCATAAGCGTGCGACTGTAAATGTGACAGGTTATGGGTGCGATTCCCACTCCAGGAAACGAATTTTTTCTGGGTTTCGTAACGAAGGCAAAGCGCGGCATTCAGTCCACCACTCAGCACGCAATGCCACAATTCGGTGGAAAGTAACACTGGGTTCCGTCTGCCTACCCTGCTATATGCGGGATACAGCGTGAAGCTACGTATAATTTCTATGTTCCACCATTTTTCACAAGGAGTATCTCAAATTCACGCGGAAAGTAAAGTGTCTTGACACTAGGTTATCTCTGACCTACCTTGCTATGTAGTATTAAGCGTGAAGCCACAAAAATATATAAATGTTTTAAATAATAAATATTTGCTTTACTGTACATAAATGTAAGTTTAAATGTTTAGTTTTATGTGATAATCACATATTGTGTTTTCATCTTGAGGGAAATTAATGACGATAACTACTTTAAAATTTATGTATGCCATATACAATCTAATATTAGACGTACAATTCAATTTGTATAAAGTCATGGTTATTTTACGAACGTTATATTACGATTATTAAGAAATAGTGACAGTTTTGAAATGAAAAATTTCATTTCCTGGGATGGGGATCGAACCCACAACCCGTCGCGCTTACAGTCGCACGCTTATGCCTCTGCGCCATGACAGGTGTTTAATATTATATTTAAGTGCTTTATATAGATGGATATAGTAAAGTTGATTTCTGCCTTGTATATTTAATTTAATATATAATTTTTACTAAAAAAAAGTAAATATTTATTTTTTGTCAGACACAGGACGGTGTTGAGTTCCGTAAAAAAGGAAAAGATATTACTAAATAATATATTTGACTTAATTACAATTTTGTTCCCAGGTGGTTACATATCAAACAGTTTAGCAATAGCAACAGATGCTGCTCACCTCTTAACGGATTTCGCCAGTTTCATGATATCCTTATTCTCACTATGGGTCGCAAGCAGACCCGCTACTAGGAGGTTTGTAATCATTTTGTTAATCCGAGAAGGAATCTTTAGACCACTTTTTATTTTAGTATGATTTTTTTTTATACATACGGTTTACACGGAGAGTGGAGAGTCATTATTTTTTATAATATTGTATTAGAAATATATTAAATGAATATTACCTTTACTGCGACATGTTTAACATAAATTTTTCTATAAGTTGACAATACATTGCAAAGGTAACGATTCCTCCAGTGTGCATAAAATAGAAATATTTATACTTGTATTTATATTTTGTTAAGAAAGTGTTGAAAAAATGATAAATATATAATGTATGTAGCAAATGGAATTGCATCAGAAGTATCTTCAAGTAAAAAAAAATATCAATAACATACATAAAAAACGGACAGTCGATTTGAGAACCT
>JAKGSA010000142.1:452048-487764 GCA_033558755.1 Philaethria dido
TATATATAGATTATATTTGTATACTTATTATATATATATTTTCAGGATGCCTTTCGGCTGGTATCGTGCTGAAGTAATAGGAGCGTTAACCTCAGTCCTTCTCATTTGGGTAGTAACCGGTGTTCTAGTATATATGGCGGTACAACGTGTCATTTACAAGGAGTTCGAGATAGATGCGACTGTGATGCTCATTACATCTGCTGTTGGTGTCGCTGTGAATCTTGTGTAAGTTAATTTATTATTGGTAATCATATAGACGTTGAAAAAAGTATATTATTCTGTCCAAGAATACTATTATGATGTCAATGTGTGGAATTAAATGCTGTTGACGCTCACCCGGGAGGCTCATCATAGTTGCATATTTATTGTAAAAATTTTATTTGAAAACAGCAACTGTTGAGTTTCTTGCCGGCTCTTCTCAGCAGAACTGCCTTCCGAGCCGGTGTTAGCTTCCGTTAGGACTGAAACGACTGACACCTTTGTAAATTGACGATTCGAAAGTGCTTGTAATAACCTACTTGAATAAAGAATATTTTGATTTTGATTTTGCCGTAGGTTCAAGACACCCCGTTCTCCTCTTTCTACCCGATTTCGACATTACCCCTTCAGTCGTGTAACTTAATGCCGCACTTGGTGAAGCCAAAGCGAGAAAATGAATATTTCTTATTGATATTTTATAAAGATTTTTTTTCACAGTATGGGTCTTACTTTACATCAACATGGCCACACCCATGGCGGCGGTGGGCACGGCCACTCTCATGGTGGTAACAATCCTGTACTTAATAATAAAGTAAGTTAATAAAGATACCAAAGTATAGCTTATATCCATATCAAGCGTGAATAGGTTGATAACTCGACTTGCATATCTTTTTAAATGTTCATAGACTTAAGGATTATTGTATTTATAGGGCGAGTAAAAGAGTAAATATAAAAATGTTATAACGCCTGTCGTGGCGCAGAGGTACAAGCGTGCGACTGTAAACGCGACAGGTTGTGGGTTCGATTACCACTCCACGAAATGTAAAATTTAGTATTTTCATTTCTTGGGTTTGGTAACAAGGTAAAGAGCGGCGTTCAGTTCCGCCACTCAACACGCAATGCCTCAACTTAAATATTTTCAAGAAAAATCTATTTATTGTTACTTCAACATTTATCTATAAGTCCTGGTTTATAATAACAGAACGAGAATAAATGTTAAGTTTGTCTGAAAATGTCTGTCCTGAAAATATGTAACTTCATTTTTTATATTCACTTTTTTAATTATTTTTGGATATACTTATATTTTTTATAATTCTAGAAGGAACGTTCAGACTCCGACGCGGAAAGCTCGTCGTCCCACCAACATGAGCATCACGCTGAGAATATTAACGTGCGAGCCGCTTTCATACACGTAGTGGGTGATTTTCTCCAGAGCTTCGGAGTTTTGGTGGCCGCAATTGTTATATATTTTAAGGTTAGACTACTAATACTATTATAAGCGTGAATCTAAGTTTGTTTGTTATGCTTTCACGCCAATAATACTCAACCGATTATGGTAAAACTTTGTACACATATTCTTAGATGTATTAAGAAGGACATAGGATACTTTTTATTAAAAATAAAAATAAAATACGTTATTTTGCCAGACATGACTGTTTGTCCAAAAAAGATTGAAAATCTATCTGCGGGATGCAGCGTGAAGTTAAAAAAAAAATACGTTTATTCATGATTTTTCTTTTTTAGTTTTGACTTGGTGTCAAGACACGCTGTTATCTTTACTCATTATTTATTAATTTTTTTATATATATTTTCAGCCGGACTGGAACTTAGTGGACCCAATTTGCACTTTCCTATTCTCAGTGCTGGTACTTATCACCACTTTCAATATCATCAAGGACACGCTGTTGGTGTTGATGGAGGGTTCTCCAAGAAATGTAGATTTCCAGGTAAAGTAACGTTATTTTATCTTTCCACTTAGCAGGGTAGGTAGAGAGAACCTAGTGTCATATCTTGACACTCTGTTCCCCATTCGCCCGAATTCGAAACATTGCGGAATGCTATCCCAGTATATGACGGTCTCATAGCTTTGTATTAAAATATATATTTTAATATACATTATGCGGCTCGTATATCTTATATATACTCACGTATCCCGCATACAGCAGGGTAGGCAGAGGGAACCTAGTGTTAAGACACTCCGTTCCCCACTTTCCGCCGAATTGAGGCCTCCAAGTCGGCAACGCATCTACAACATCTCTGGTGTTGTAGATGTTCATGGGCGAGGGTAACCATTTACCATCAAGTGGTCCTTCTGCTAGTTTGCTATCCGATATCCATAAAAAAAAATAGCTTCACTTTTCTTCAAAATTAGGTAAATGCGTAATAATAATATATATGGACATAAAACATTTCATTTTTTTTTATATTTGTTTTTTTTTTAATTCACAGGAAGTGGCAAACACATTCTTATCGTTGCCAGGAGTTGTTAGAATACACAATCTACGTATGTGGGCGCTGTCTTTGGACAAAACTGCCCTATCCGCCCATCTTGCTATACGTAAGTATTGTTGCCATATTTAAAAAAAAATATACTTTCTTTTTCATTGTTGTGTTTTTAAAATCAGCTTTACTTGTATCTTCTTCTTCTTCTTTGTCTTCGCCTTATCCTGTTAAACGGGGTCGGCTTTCCTTATCGTGCGGCGCCATGTGATTCGTTGACTCGCATGACTCTTATTAAGGTGTCAAATCGAAAAGACATCCTTTTCGACACATGTCAACCAGGTAGTGTGGGGTCCACCTCTCCCTCTGTTTTCACCTTCGGTTAAGAGATACGCCCTAGTATTCCTCACTTTTTTTATCTTGTTTTTTTTTAGCTTTAACATGCTTGTCACCGATCAATTATCTTAAAAAATTGCACACGTGTCTGAGACGTATTCATGAAGATAAAATCATTCTTCAGTGTTAAGACACTTTTCCACTTTCCGTCGAGACGTGTTTTACTCAATCTGTATGTCATACAATTTACTTAACAATTTGAGGAATGTCAAAAAATACTCCGACAATTAATTTTGTAAACATACTTTGTTAATTATTTTTTTTTACCTTCACGCTGTATCCCGTTATATCAGGGTAGGCAGAGGGAACCTGAGAACCTAGTGTTAAGACACTCCGTTCTCTTTCAAAAAATCCGTTCCCCATTTTCCGCCAGATTGAGGCATTGCGTGTTGAGTGGCGGAACTCAATGCCGCGCTTTGCCTGTTGCCAAACCGAAGAAATGAAAATACTAAATTTTACATTTCCTGGAATGTCAACCTGTCGCGTACACAGTCGCACGCTTGTGCCTCTGCGCCACGACAGGCATTAATTTATTATTAATTGGAATAAATATATTTTTTATATATTTTTTTTTATATAGGCACAGGTGTAAGCCCCCAGAGGGTGTTAGAAGAAGCAACAAGGCTGGTCCACGATAAATACAACTTTTTCGAAATGACACTCCAAATAGAAGAATTCAATAATGGCATGGAAGCCTGTAGCCAGTGTAAGATGCCGCAGTCTTAAGTAATATTGTTTTAATTTATATATAAAGTAATAATTTTTGATGTATTTAATTTCTTATAAAATTACAATGTATTTTTAAAAGTTGATGATGACAATTGTCATGAAAATATTTTTTAAAATTAATAACAAAAGTCAAATGAGTTTCAGCCATTTTTTAAATATTTGTTTTAAATTTTGACATTTGTAGGTCTTTTAACATGTCAATTCTAATTTAAATTTAAATGCTGCCCAAATGTTTCTTAATTATATTGTAAATGAAATGTGTATGTTAAAAAACTTTTTAACACGATGTTTGAATTTTTTAATAAGAATGTGGTAACTTCTTATAGTATTGATAAGTAGAGGCTGATTTAGATGTATTAATAATATATTTAAAATATCTTCCTATATTTTCTATAGTCCTTCAATTGCCAAAATGGGACCACTTTTAAATATTAATTTAACTTAAAATTGTATTATACATATTGTTGTTGTGAGTAAAAAGGAAAAAGGCAACAATTTTTACTATAAAAAGAGCATTCTAGAACAAATTCTCTATTGTTTGGCAAAAATTAATGTAACTTCCTTAAATGTTGTCCTGTTTAGTTGTATTTAAAATTAATTGTCATTAGTAAATAATTATATAAAACACAGTATAAAGGTAATTTATTTTTTAAAGATTATTACCTCATACAGAAATATGAATACAATTTTTCATATCGGTTTAACTTTCAATATTGTTTATTGCCTACTTGGTAGTAGTGGGTACAATTTTCTTCCTAAAGGACGCAGGTTCATATCCTCCATCCATTAGAATTTTTTGTAAAGAAAATTCGCCTTAAGGTTTATTTCAATATAGCAGCTTAGTCAAGGAGAACATTGTGTTTAGACACTCTGCTAAATATAGTATAAAATGTACTTATGAAAATACAATTCAAGTGTTTTTAATATTATTGTTATTTAAAATGGAAGATTGTAATGTAGTTAATGTTTGGTTGACAGATCAATTTATATTACACATAGATTAAATAAAAAATGTTGAAATAATAAAATTAATAAATTATTAATAATAATTATTCTTATTTACATAATAATAGTATTAATAAAATATATATTATAAATGTCATTATTAAATAATTTTATCTGTCATTGGTTATTTTGCTACATTCTATTTATAGTCTGTGGAATAATTTATTCATGTTTAGCCAATTTAGTTTAAAAACAAATGGCGTTTGGAAGATGTGTCTTCCAGTTATTATTAGATTTAAGTGAAATATGTTTTTAAATAAATATATCGATGCAGTTTTATTTTATTGTTTTATTTATTTGTTAAAATATTAACAGCTAATAAAATATAAAATGCAAAAAAAAATGTGCGACTGGAAACGTGACAGGTTGTGGGTTCGATTCCCACTACAGGAAATGGAAATTTTCATTTCCTGGGTTAGGTAACAAGGCAAAGCGCGGCGTTGACTTCCGTCACTCAGCACACAATGCCTCAATTCGGCGGAAAGTGGGGAACGGAGTGTTTTAACACTAGGTTCCCTCTGCCTACCCTGCTATATGCGGGATACAGCGTGAAGCTATGTATGTATGTAAAATAAAACAAATTTTTTTTCATGAAAATTATATTTCTCCCTCAATATATTCGAACGTGGGTATACATTTAGTGCGACTCAGCATACTGTAGTACTCCGCTGACATTCTCCTGTGTCGAGTTTTATTTGGACTGTCATAGTCCACTTCGTAAAGGCCGAAACGCTCACTGAAATATTTGTAATTAAAATTTTAATAAAAAAGGAAACCAAAAAGAAATATATAAAATATCCAGTTAACGTCTGACTTTTCAATAATTTTGTCAATAGCCTCACGAGACGGATAATACTATATAATGCATTAAAAATAGAATTTGTCTGTAAAAGTGACAGTTTGTGGATTCGATTCCCACTCCAGGAAATGTAAATGTCTAGTATTTTCAATTCCTGGGTTTGGTAACAAGGCAAAGCGCGGCGTTTCCCAGAACACTCAGTACAGACACTCCGTTCCCCACTTTCCGCCGAATTGAGAAATTGCGTGCTGAGCGGCGGAACTTAACGCCGCGCTTTACCTTGTTACCAAGCCCAGGATGCGAAAATAATAAACTTTTACATCTCCTGTAGTGAGAATCGAAGCCACAACCTGTCGCGTTTATAGTTGCACGCTTGTGCTTCTGCGCCACGACAGGCGTAACATAATAATCCACCAAATGAAAATCGAACTTACTCTTATTAAAATTATACTAAACCAAAAGAAACTTACGAATATCCCCTAGTCCACTCAAAATTATCAATAAGACTCCAATAAGTATACCCGTATACATTACACATATCTTTATACATCGCTGTATGCAAAGCCTTTAGGTAACCCTCAATGTATTTGATCCTGCGTATATCTTCGAGACCTTTTTCCAGGGACATTCCGTTTTCAGTTATAATTATTGCCGGGTTATTGTAAGCTTTGCGTATCCAGTTTAACGATTTCCTGAAACCCCATGGTACTACCTGAAAATATTTTTTAATTAAGCAATTATGTTATGGAGGGTCACAAGCATGCGACTGTTAACAAGACAGATTGTGGGTTCGATTCCCACTCCTTGTAATTAAAATATTATGTATAATAATATTTAGTATTTTCGTTTTCTTCGCTCTGGCAACAAGGCAAAGCGCGCCGTTGAGTTCCGCCACTCAACACGCAATGGCTCAATTTGGCTGAAAGTGGGGAACCGAAATCTTAAAAGAACGAAGTGTCTTAACCCTAGGTTCTGATTCTGGTTCTCTAGTTCCCTTTGCCTACCCTGCTATATGTGCGGGATACAGTGTGACGCTAAAAAAAATAAAAAAATAACTTACCTTAATCCAAGAAGAATTAGTCTTCGGCCATTCCGCCTTTTGGGATATAATACCACCCATATCCGCTTCAAAGGAGGGTAAAAATGAAATTTTACCTCTATTTTTAGATACCAAGTACGTAGTATAATGGTTCAGGCCCAAGAAATCGGCTGAACCCTTTATAATGTTAATCTCGTCTGGGGTGAATGTGGGTAATCGTGAACGTGTGAAATGCTGTTTTCGAGATATAGCATCTATTCGTTTACGCATTATGTATGGGTAGTCGCCGGTCTTAGAAAATATTGGATGGGCGAACCAGCCGAACTGTAATTATAATGAAAATTGATATTTATATAACGCCTGTCGTGGCGCAGAGGCACAAGTGTGCGACTGTAAACGCGACAGGTTGTGGGTTCGATTCCCACTCCAGGAAAAAGATTTTTTAATTTCCTGGGTTTGGTAACAAGGCAAAGCAGCGGAAAGTGGGGAACGGAGTGTCTTAACACTAGGTTCCCTCTGTCTACGCTCCTATATGCGGGATACAGCGTGAAGCTATGTAATAACTTTTTTATTATAAAATAGCAGACAAAAACGGTAATAAACTTTGAGATTTTTTTTAATATTTCTCTTTATAAAAATATATAGTAAAGTATAGTTAAATAAAATCATATTTCTTTCTTATTTTTATGGTTCTTCACTGGATTATTCTGTCCTAATACAAGTCTGTGGCGGAATTTATGGCTTCGTTTTGTGTTATCAAAACAGAGAAACAGAAATAATTAAAATATAATAATGACCCCTAGATCAGAAATCGAACCCACAACCAATTACATTTACAGTCAGACTTAATTTTTTTATATGAAAATTGAGACACAGGTTCGAATCCATTTTTTTTTATATATAAATTTATATAATTACTTGGGCTTACATAAAATTGTCTGGCAGTTTCAGCGGCTAAACGATCATCTTCTGAAGTAGTGTTCGGCTCTCGCCAAGAGAAATCTAAGGTAATGCCGAGGTCAGCTAAAAGAAAGAAATATTCCATATTATCATTATATGTTGTATGACACGCCTGTAAACGCGACAGGTTTGGGTTCGATTCCTACTCCAGGAAATGTTAGTCTTTTCATTTCCTGGGTTTGGTAACAAGGCAAATTGCGGCGTTGAGTTCCGCCACTCAGCACGCAATACCTCAATTCGTCATAAAGTGGGGAACAGAATTGTTGTAAGAGAACGGAGTATCTTAACACTAGGTTCTCAGGTTCCCTCTGCATACCCTGCTATATGCGGATACAGCGTGAAGTTAAAAAAATAAAAAATTATGTCATTTTTAAAATTGATATGATATGAAAATCCAAGTTACAAATTATTTTTTTTCTTCATAATATTATACTATAGCCAACAGTAACTTACTGTCGTAGCGCAGAGGCAAAAGCGTGCGACTGTAAACGCGACAGGTTGTAGGTTCGATTCCCACTCGAGGTAATGAAAATATCAAATAATATGTAGTATTTTCATTTCCTCGCTCTGGTAACAAATCACAACGCGGCGTCGAGTTCCGCCACTCAACACGCAATGCCTCAATTCGGCGGAAAGTGGGGAACGGAAGTGTTAAAAGAGAACGGATTGCTTAACACTAGGTTCTCTGGTTCCCTCTGCCTACCCCGCTATGTGGGGGATTAAAAATAAAACTTACCTTTCAACAGTTTTCGATACTCCCTATCGTACATTCTATACACCATGCCGTGAGCTCGCAACACATTGTGACCACATAAGTAGTCTTCGAAGCCACTCGCTTTGTTCCCAGGAGCATCTGTTCCCCCATACCCATCTTGGCAGAAGGATAATGGCTCATTGAAGGTTATCCATACAGGTACTTTGGACCCAAAATTGTCAAACAGTACCTGGTATAAAATAATTAAGATGTTAACCAAAAGAACGCCTAACGCCTGTCGTGGCGTTGAGGCACAAGCGTGTGACTGTAAATGCGACAGGTTGTGGGTTTGATTCCCACTCCTCACTTGTTGTTTTTTTGCAATTTTATGCCTAATATTTTTTATTTTCTGGCGACCGTTTTTTGTTATTTTTTTTGGTCTCCACCTTTCTTGACTTTGTCTTTTTGCAAGCTCAATTACAATTTAAGGTCGGCTCTTTCTTGGCGACTTTATTTTTAGCTCTTACACTTGTACTTTAAAAAGTTACGAAAGCCGGTGGGAACCGCGTTGTATGGATGCCTCTCTATTGGTACTCATTTAAATTTAAGATCTGACGAGTAGTTTTTGAGTTATCCGTAATAATTTTAGAGCATTTTACTTGAAGTTAGTACGGACTCGCTGCGTCTCGAGCGGCCCCCCCGCTGTCGTCCTAGTACGGTTGTATGAGGGGAACGCGGAAGGTCTGATCGTTAAGCACTTTATTGCTAAGTTGATACTAAGTTAGTGTAAAATACCCTCTATTCACTTTTGTAACGATATTTGTTTTTTCCATCGAATATCGAAATTATTTGTGTTATATGGTCCTTAGCTTAAAATCACACTTCTTTAAGAGTTATTTAATCACATTATTCTAAATTCTTGAAGGCGCCGTTAGCCTGGTAAAGTATACTATATTTACGCTAACATATTGCTTTTAAGAAAAAATATATTGTTATTATATGTATTTTAATCAATAAAGAATTTATTAAAAAAAAATTGAAGTTGTTCTTTAAAAAAAAATACTAACCTTAGCATAATCAACAAAATAATCAGCAATTATAGGGTTGGTCCATCCACCGAGATCTTGTAAAGGTTGAGGTAAGTCCCAATGGTACATGGTAACTACTGGATATATTTTATTACGAAGGAGTTCGTCCATTAACGCTGTGTAGTATCTAATGCCGTCTTGACTTATTTCACTTAATAAAAGAAAAAAAAACTATAAAGTGTTATATATTTAGGAAACGGAAAATATTTTTAGAAAACCATTTAAATTTAAACGCAGCGGGAATTGAACCCGCGCCTCTCGGAAACGGTCCAAGCGTTTCGGATTTTTTTTTGTGAAAATATTACTAAAAACGCCTGTCGTGGCGCAGAGGCACAAGTGGGTGACTGTAAACGCGACAGGTCGTGGGTTCGATACAAAATCCAGGAAATGGAATTGTTCATTTCCTGGATTTGGTAAGAAGGCAAAGCGCGGCGTTGAGTTTCGCCACTCAGCACGCAATGCCTCAATTCGGTGGAAAGTGGGAATCGGAGTGTCTTTACACTATGTTCTCTCTGCCTATCCTGCTATATGCGGGATACAGCGTGATGCTATGTATGTATGTGTATTTCTAAGAAACGCCATCGTGGCGCAATAGAACAACATCTGACAGTCTGTCTGTCTATCGGACTGTAAAAGGATTGGTTGTGGGCTCTAATCCTATTTGCCATCATGATTATATTAAACTGTTTTCTTTTTACGCATTTTCTTAAATTAGGGCGTACGGCGGCAAACGTAGTGTCTTGTCACTAGTTTCTTTCTGCCTACTCTACTATGCAGAATAAGCGTGAAGGTAACAAAATACACACATACATAGCTTCACGCGGTATCCCGCATATAGCAGGGTAGGCAGAGGGAACCTAGTTTTAAGACACTTCGTTCCCCACTTTCCGCCGTATTGAGGCATTGCGTGCTGAGTGACGGAACTCAACGCCGCGCTTTGCCAAACCCAGGAATTGAAAATATCCATTTCTTGAAGTGGGAAATGAATCCACAACCTGTCGCGTTTACAGTCGCACGCTTGTGCCTCTGCGCCACAACAGGTGTAACAAAAAAAGTGTAAATATTTCCATACATACTTGCTCAATCCATTAGGAAGAATCCTAGGCCAAGATATGGAAAACCTATACATTTGAACATTTAGTTCTACTAATCTCTTCACGTCCTCTTTGAACAAGTGGTAGGAGTCAGCAGCTACGTCACCATTTTTGTGATCAAATATTCTGTCGGGTCTCACGTGTGTATATCTGTCCCATATACTCTCTCCCTTTCCTGTAAATTTTAAATAATTATACTTAGCTCCACGCTTTGTCCACAGTCAACCTCTTCAAGCAGTTAGCAGTTAATCTCATTCTGTCTTCATTCATGCCCTCCTGAGGGATGTATCATCAGCCGAGGTCTCCCGCTACTTCTCTTGCCGCTCACCTTTGTTTCTAATATCATTCTTACCATTCTTTCATCACTTGTAAATAACATGGGATACTTTTTTAATATATATATATATATATATATATATTTGGCAGACATGACCGTTTGCCACTAAAAATGAAAATCTCACTACTTCAAAGCTACATTGTACACTACAGTATGTAGTATTGACTACCACGCAAGCGAAACCGCGGGTAACAACAAGTAAATAAAGTGATCACCTGACACATTCCAAGCGCCTTCTATCTGGTATGCTGCGGTCGCTACCCCGAATATAAACTTTTTATCGAAACATAAATTCGATGGCGTTGATACATAATTGGCTTGAGTGATCCTGAAAATATGTATATTTATGAAATCAAAGTTTTTTAGAATCGTTGAGATTTGAAACTTAATGTAACGAAAATGAGTCACGATTAAAAAAAGAGCGAGAGAGAGAATGAGATAGATATACATTATAAAAATACATTAAACATGTAAACTGAATAATATGTTAGTTTTTAGCTTCACGCTGTATCCCACCCAAAGGTAAGCAGAGGGAGCTAGAGAACCTAGTGTTAAGACACTCCGTTCTCTTTTAACATTTCCGTTCCCCACATTCCGCCGAATTGAAACATTACTGAGTGGCGGAACTCAACACTGCTTTGCCTCGTTACCAGAGCGAGGAAATGAAAATACTAAACATTATTCAACATTTTCATTTCCTGGAGTGGGACTCGAATCCACAACCTGTCACGCTTAAGGGCATACACTTGTACTATTGCGCCACGATCAAAAAACTAGTTGACTGTGTTTTCTTTAAAACCTCTTTTTTCAAATAGGTTAATAGCTGATGCAAAACAAAATATTTATATGTATGACTGTAGTTACAATTTATCTTTGACTTCACTTGACTTATGTTTACTCATTATTCGCTATATTTATAATACATTTGTAGCTATACGCAGAGGCACTGTAAACGCGACAGGTTGTGGGTTCGATTCCCACTCCAGGAAATGGAATTTTTCATTGCCTGGGTTTGGTAACAAGGCAAAGCGCGGCGTTGAGTCCGCCACTCAGCACGCAATGCCTCAATCCAGCGGAAAGTGGGGAACGGAGTGTCTCAACACTAGGTTCCCTCTGCCTACCTTGCTATATGCGGGATACAGCGTGAAGCTATTTATGTATGTAAGTAATTTATTGGAAAAACATATAGGCTGTAGTATCAACTAATTATATTATAGAAATAATAATTAGCCTGTCGAGGTGTAGAGGCACAAGCGTGTGACTGTTGTGGGTTCGATTCCCACGTTCCATTCCCACTCCAGGAATCTGATATATTAAATAATATTTAGTATTTTCATATCCTGGGTCTGGTAACAAGGCAAAGCGCGGCGTTGAGCTCCGTCACTCAGCAATGCTTCAATTCAACGGAAAGTGGGGATCGGATAAGTTAAGATGAGGACGCACTCCGTTCTCATTTAGAACCTAGTGTTAACTCACTCTGTTCCCCATTTTCCGCCGAGTTGAGGCATAGTGTGCTGAGTGGCGGAACTCAACACCGCGCTTTGTCTTAAAGCGTGAAGTTGTAACTAAATATACTATATTTTCGCCACTGAACACGAAATTTGGGTGGAAAGTAAAAAGCAGAGTGTCTAGACACTGGCTTTCTCTCTTTTTGGCTAACTAAGTTGTATTTAAATATATAAAATAAAATATCTCACCCGAACAGAACAAAAAACACAATAATTCTCATCTCGACTTGTTACGAGCACAGTAACGACTAACGACTGATAGCCTATTAACATTGCAGCTAATAATATTTATATAATACTAGCTGTATGCCGCGACGTTGCTTATGATTAATAAACTTAAAATGGCCTATTTCCCGTTTTTATATAAAATATATATTTTTTTATGGATAACGGATGGCAAAGCAGGGGGACCACCTGATGGTAAGTAGTTCTTACCTTCTTCTCTTCTTACCTTCGCCCATGAACATTACAACACCAGAGATGTTGTAGATGTGTTGCCAAAGTAGAGGATACAGATGGAAGGGGAGGACAATGTAGTAGTTCGCTATCGGAACCATCACATTTTGGGGAACGGATAGGTGGGAAAGGGGAACAATTTGGCTTACATGCCATCGAACAAAAAAATATATGCTATATGTGGAATACAGTCAAAGAGAATAGTCTCAAGACACTCCGATCGAAGCTCTACGAAAATTGAATCGGCGAATGCAGAAACAACGTAAGTATGGATATGGATGGATATGGATTTTCAAATTTTGCAGGAGGGAGAAAAAAGTGTCTAAGTTAGCTTTTTAAGCTAGTTTTAATCGATTATGAATTTTTGCATTTTTCGTGACTTACGTCGTTTCTGCACTCACCGATTCAATTGTCATTGCGTATTAAATGGCGGAGCTTAAGTTATTTTATATATATATAAAGATAGTATAAAAAATACAATTAAATAAAATAATAACCTTCATTGTTGTTATTATTACTCAACGAGTCGACAACCGATAAAAATAACTATGTAAGTAAGTACATAAATATATACATATATAAATTTCTATACTTATAATGAGAAGAAACTCCTTAGCAATCCATGGATTCACCGTGAGGGTGCCGGGCACATCGCGTTGCAGAGAAAGGAGTTTGGAGAGTGCCTGGGACCCAACGTGTAGGTTTAAGGGGCCCTTTAAAATGCGCATTAACGTTCACCTCCATTTTCCGAACTCTTCTCTCTAATTAACTAAATTTGAAAAGATCCTACTAATGTCGCCTGAAGGAACGCCTGAGCAGTGCTAAAAATGAACTGATAATACGTGAAGGAAAAACTTAAGATAATTATTCTGACAGAGAAATTTGGCATTGTTAAAGTCAAAGTCAAAGTCAAATAATTTTATTCAAAATAAGAAGTTACATGCTTCATTTTTTGAACGTCAAATAATTTACCAATTAAACTTGATGCCCCAGACCTGAGAAGAACCGTTGCAAGAAACTCAGTGGGACTTTTTTTTTATTCGGCTTTTTTTTAACAAAGCTACATAAGAAAAGCAAGTACACATAATATTTTTTATGATACCTATAATAAATGTAAGTATCATTTCTGGAAGATCAAGTTATATTCTGTTACACAGTGTTACATCACCAAAATTATTGATTTATTGAAATTAATATTTTATAATAATAACATAAAATACATCATTTATTAACTAATAAAACCTATTTAAACAATCTGCTTTAGTACAGTGTGACTGAAATAGTATAATGTGGACGAATAGAAGATATATTTTCTGGCAAAAGGGTGTCGAAATTTTAGTCACTCTTGTAAATAATTAATAAATAATATTTGTATACAACAAATATTAAGTAATTAAAAATATAAGTGAATATCAACTTGTTTGCTTTTTTTTTTTTTTTTTTTTTCGACTGTAGTATACTGTTGGCCCTATTGGCCTCGACAGCGTCACCGGGTTTTGTGGGGGGCCGAGCTTGAAGAGCTCTGACCCTGGCTTGGCCTCCTCGGGAGGAGGACCATCAACTTAGAACTGCAGTGTCACAGGGGCGCCTCCTGCGAGGCCGACCCTCGGCTTGCAAACACTGCTTGTAGTGGGGGGCTTTGTTTTCGCTCGGCCCGAGCTGAAGCCTACTGGGTAGGGCGTTGGATGCCCTGTTGGATTTTATTGGCTTGAGCCGGTCGCGCTGGGCGTGATCGAGCTGTAGAAGCTTTTTCTAATATAAGAACCAAAATTATCTCCGCCGCTTTTTATGTCTATTTCATACTACACTTTGAACAATAATATGATTTTATCTAATTACTACTTATACCTTACTGCTTTAAAAATGTTTATTATAAATCATATTTAATACATGGGGGACGGATTTGTTGAAAGAGAACAGAGTGTCTTAACACTAGGTCTCAGATTCCCTCTGCCTACCCTGCTATATGCGCGATACAGGATGAAGATAAAAAAAAAATATACATATAAATCATTTAATACATATATTTACAATGTACAACATAATAAATCATACACAAAACATTATTGACAAAGCGACATCTAGTTTCATTATGAGTAAACACAAAGCCACACTTGCAACTACTCACCGCCAGATGTCACCACCTTCTATGTAAATCCAGAAAATTCTCAACGAAGTAATAGCTTCTCAACATTTCTTGAACTTTCTAAAACGTTCTAGTAAGCCGTAATAGGTGTCGCTGTTCGTATATATAAGGGCGACTTCCGATTCGCTGTCAGTGCGCGAACGAAAATAGCAAAGTTAACTTCGACGAGTGTTTGAAAAGATCGAAAAAATGTCGTTAATACCACTTATATGTGAACACCGACCTTTAGTCGTTAGACCGAATCGTTGTAATCAGCTGGTGCCAAGAAATTTCTTCAAGCCATGGCAGAATATGCTACAACAGTTGAACGAAATCACTGGCGGAAACGACGAAATGGGGTTAAACTCGACAAATAACGACAAATACCAAGTCAGTATCGATGTTCAACACTTTGCACCGGACGAAATTCGTGTCAACGTTGTCAACGGATATATAACAGTTGAAGCCAAACACGAAGAACGTCGAGACGAACATGGTTTTGTTTCCAGAAGCTTCTTACGCAGATATCCTTTGCCAAAGGGCTGTTTGCCAGACACGGTCCAATCTAGTTTGTCTTCTGATGGAGTTTTAACTATTATCGCTCCAAAAGTTCTGCCAATGCCATCTTCCGGGGAACGAATTGTGCCAATAATTAAAACTGGACCTGTTAAAAGAGAAATTAATTATTAAGCAAACTACAGTATTCAATGAAGTGATTTTTTTAAGACTGATTTCGTTTTGTTTCTAATTTAAACTGTCATTTTTAAACTGCTAATTTTGTTTTATAATGAAATTTGGTCATTGGTTCTCTTTTTTGTTCTTTTAAGCTTTAAAACATACTTTTTAGAAATATGTACGTATGTATAATATGAATAAAACACACAAGCTATGTATATTATATTAAATGTGTGCAATAAAGAATTATTCATACAATATTTGTTCGTTATTAATTTAAACAAAGCGATACTCGTATATAGAATTGGTTTGGTAATTATAAAAAAGTTCTTGAGTTAATCACTTTGATGCAAATATGTTTGACAATAAAATATTTTTAAACTTTCATAGCTTTTGTTGAAAAAATAACGTAAATTAATAATTTTAAAGTTTTTACAGCCATTTCATGCTATGATTTATTTTCCACTTATACTTTCACTCAAAGAAAGTCAAAGTCAAATAATTTTATTAAAAGTAAGAAGTTACAAGCTTCATTTTTTGAACGTCAAATAATTTACCACCGGTTCACTAAATTTAATGCCTCAGACCTGAGGAGAACCGGCGCAAGAAACTCAGCGGGATTTTTTTTTATTCGTCATTGCAATTACAACCTAGTGTCAAGATACTCCGTTATCCACTTTCCGCCGGAATTTGAGACATTGTGTGGTAGGTGACGGATCTCAACGCCGCACTTCATCTTACCAGAGCAGGGAAATAAAAATAATTTAACTAAATTAAATGAAGCTATTTTAACCGGATTAAACGCGTATATTTTAAAAATAAAATATTTAAAATATAGTTATTAAAATATAGGTTAAAATAGTTTCATACATACATACTCGTACACAGCTTCACGCTGTATCCCGCATAGCAGGGTAGGCAGAGGGAACCTAGTGTTAAGACACTCCGTTCCCCACTTTCCGCCGAATTGAGGCATTGCGTGCTGAGTGGCGGAACTCAACGCCGCGCTTTGCCTGTTATCAAACCCAGGAAATTAAAAAGTCCATTTCCTGGAGTGGGAATCGAATCTACAACTCGTCGCGATTACAGTCACACGTTTGTGCCTCAGCGCTATGGCAGGTGTTCAAGACATTCAATATTAATATGCGGAATTAAACGCCGTACTCCATCTTACCAGAGCAGGAAAATAAGAATAATTTAAACATATTCCTCTACTAGGAATCGAACTTGTAACCCCTCTTGTATTGTCAAATGTTGTTCCACTTTGCTACGATGATCTCTAAAAATAACTTGCGTATGACATAAGAAGATAAGTTAATTAGCCAAATATGAACAACAAATAAAGATATGTATGTTTATTTGCTATTATTATTTAATTGACGATTCGAAATGCAGAAATGTGAAACGCGGCGTTGAGTTCCGCCACTCAGCACGCATTACCTCAATTCGGTTGAAAGTGGGGAACGGAAATGTTAATAGAGAACGGAGTGTTTTAGCACTAGGTTCTCTGGTTCCCTCTGCCTACCCTTTTTTTTTTTTTTTTATCGTGAGGAAATCCTTTACGGGTACCCGCCCGATCGGGGACTCGGGACGGGTTATGTGGAACTCCGGACGGGTGTAAAAAGGCCGTCCGCATACCCACTAAAGGTGAGGTGCTCCTCCTCTACCGCCACTGGCCGAGGCACACGGGAACTCCCGAATCCTCCGTGAGAACCTCGGCGGGCCCCTCTGCCTACCCTGCTATGTGCGGAGCGCAGCGTGAAGTTAAAAAAAAATGTCCGTTTTGAGATGAGCACTGAGTCTTTATGTGATTGCAATTTTGAATTGAATAACGCTTTAGTAAAGCTTGGACAAGCCCATATTGACAATAGGTAACATAATATTCGTACTAGCGTTTGGCGCTAAGTTTTTTCTAACTACCCCGCTAGGGATAAAGCGTGAAGTTAAGTAAGTAATATTCGCACTAAGCTTGAATAAATTGATAAATCAATTATGCCTACTTATATAACATCATTCTATCTGTTATGTAATAATTAAAATTTTAAGAAAAAAGAAATATTTATTGGTGGTAGGAGGTTCGTCCTTCGTCTGGCTCGCGACCACTATCATGTCAAAGACGAACCGCCAAATATCTTATGATGTGTTCCGGTTCGATGGCATGTAAGCCAGGTTTTCCCCTTTCCCACCCATCCTTTCCCCAAAATGTGGTGGTTCCGATAGCGGACTACTACATTATCCTCCCTTTCCATCTGTATCCTCTAGGTTGGCAACGCATCTAGTACATCTCTTGTGTTGTAGATGTTCATGGGCGAAGGTAACCACTTACCATCAGGCGGTCCTTCTGCTCGTTTGCCATCCGGTATCCATAAAAAAAAAAAAAAAAAAAAGATCTCAAATGAAATGCACTTGAAGGTAATATTATTACGAATAATTCAAAAACCAATTGTTAGATATAATTTAAACAAGATTATTTTCTCAAGTGGAAATCGAACACACATCCAACGATTACACTATGTACCTGAGAACCTAGTGTTAAGACACTCCGTTCTCTTTTAACATTTCCGTTCCCCACTTTTCCCCGACATTATAAAACAAATTTACCCCACACATATTAACATAACGCCTGTCGTGGCGCAGAGGCACAAGCGTGCGACTGTAAACGCGACAGGTAGTGGATTCGATTCCCACTCCAGGAAATGTAAAATTTAGTATTTTCATTTCTTGGGTTTGGTAACAAGGCAAAGCGCGGCGTTGAGTTCCGGAAAGTGCCGAACGGAATTGTTGAAAGAGAATGGAGTGTCTCAACATTAGGTTCTTTGGTTCCCTCTGCTTACCCTGCTATAAGCGGTGCAAGCAAGCAAGCAGTGTGAAGTTAAAAAAAAAAAAACATTAACATACAAATCCATTATATCATTGAGAGACCAAAATGTTATAGTTTTTAATACTTATATAAGCAAATACCAATATTATTTGACACCTGCATGATACATCTATCTCACCTAATATATTAGATTATTATAAAGAAATGTATCTTGACTAGTGTGAATTGAACCCCGTCCCTTCTGTTGTTGTGCAGTTCAAATCAATATATGTACTGTAGCACTTTAGGCAATACCTAGACACTCTAGCCAGCCTTTTCTGAGACCCCTACAAACATGTTATTTAATTTATCACGTTGATAAGCTATGTACTAGCTGTTGCCCGCGACTTTGTTTGAACTATTATTTTTTATTTTATTTTTTTTAGCTTCACGCTGCTATGTAGCTGTAGCCCGCGACTATGCTTGAACTATGACTTGACTTGACTATTTGTTTTATTTATTTTTTTTAAGTTCACTTTACATCCCGCATACAGCAAAGTAGGTAGAGGAAACCTGAGAACCTAGTGTTAAAACACTCCGTTCCCCACTTTCCGCCGTATTGAGACATTGCGTGCTGAGTAGCGGAACTCAACAACGCGCTTTGTCTAGTTATCAAACCCAGGAAATGAAAATACTAAACTTTTACATTTCCTGGAGTTGGAATCGAACTCACAACTTGCTGCGTTTACAGTCACGCGCTTGTGCTCCGGCACCACGACAGGCGTTATTCAATCACTTTAAAAAAAATCAGAATCCTTACTAATATTATAAATGCGAAAGTAACTCTGTTTGTCTGTCTGTTACGCTTTCACGTCTAAACCACTGAACCGATTTTGATGAAATTCGGTATGAAGATAGAACTGAACTTGGGAAAGGACATAGGATACTTTTTACCGCGTAAAAAATGATAGAAGGGGTTGAAATAGGGGATGAAAGTTTGTATGGAATTTCCTTATTGTTAAACATAAAATCATGTAAGATTGTTTAACTGTTTACAACTTTCATATCTAAACCACTTAACCAATTTTGACAAATAGTCTAGACCTTGGGAAATACTATAGGGATGTCTATGATGACCATGTCGCGCGATATAACCGAATTCCACGCGGGCGAAGCCGCGGGGGGAATGCTAGTTTCAAATAATTCTAAAAAATCGATTTTAATATATCGATGAATTATTACTAAAATTAACAAAAAACAAAATTATTCAATCAATCTGAGGTTCTTTATATTATGATATTAGATACATGTATTTATCTTTTTAAATTGAAGAGTATGTGTTATTCTTGTTTTTAACATGTTTGTGTAATATTACTACCTGCAACTGTATACTATTCATAAGGCAGACTTTTAAATGTACCCTCAAGAAAAATTATTGTAATTTCTTATTATAAGTGAACTTTGGAGAAATAAATGTCTTTAAACCGAAACCGAAGAGTATGTGTTATTCTGATATATAAACTATATTATTATAAAGTTTCATGTAGATCTGTTCAGTAGTTTTTTTCATGAAAGAGTAACAAATATGCATCCTCAATTATTTTATATAAACTTTAATACATACATACATAGCTTCACACTGTGTCCCGCATATAGCAGGGTAGGCAGAGGGAATCTAGTGTTAAGACACTCCGTTTCCCGCTTTCTGCCGAATTGAGGTTTTGCGTGCTGAGTGGCGGAACTTAACGCCGCGCTTTGCCTTGTTAACAAACCCAGAAAATAGAAATAATCCATTTCCTGGAGTGGGAATCAAAATCAAATGGAGTGGGAAAGTGGGAAAAAAAAAATGGAATCAAATGGTATATTTAGAGTAAGCTGTGGTAAGCGTTTGTTTTTTTTTGCTTGTTTGTTTGAACGCGCTAACCTCAAAAACTACTGGTTCGAATTGGAAAATTCTTTTTGTGTTGAATATACCATATATCGAGGAAGGCTTTAAGCTATATAACATCACGCTGCAACTATTAAGAGCTAAGAAATAATAGAAAATGTGGAAAAAAAATTGTCTTAATTTATAAAGCCGAGGAGGTTGTTTGCAAAAATAAATATGATGCGCGGACGCAGTCGGGGGCACAGCTAGGGTAATATACAATGTAATACTGATTGTTTACCTCAATAAATGAAAAAAGAAAAACATTTACATGTAAAAGCACTTCTAATCGAAAACAAGAACACAGTTCATTCATTTCATTTCTTTAATTATGGCGCTAAGTAGCTATTAAGTGGGGAACGGATTTATTGAAAAAGAACGGAGTGTCTTAACGGGTCCCCTCTGCCTACCCGTTATATGCGTGAAGTTAAAAAAAAAATATGGCGCTTTCAACGTGCAAAAAGAAAGACTGCTTAATACCTATTTAAAAATAATCCTTTAGTAGCTTTCAATATAAAGTAGTCAAAGTGAGGCATTGGGTTCTATTTTGCATATATAAATTTCTTCCTTTTTAGCTTCACGCTGTATCCCGCATATAGCAGGGTAGGCAGAGGGAACCTGAGAAACTAGTGTTAAGACACTCCGTTCTTTTAAAATTTCCGTTCCTCACTTTTACGCGGAACTGAACGCCGGGCTTTGCTTTGTTACTAGAGCGAGGAAATGGAAATACAATAATAAAATACTATTTAATATTTTCATTTCCTTAAGTGGGAATCGAATCCATAACCAGTCACGTTAACAGTCGCACGCTTGCGCCACGACTGGCTTCAATAAATTTCTTCTTTAATATTTTATTAAATTTCTTTCATTTGAAACCGCAAATTAAATTACATAGATATTTCTAGAATGCAGTTCCACACGCCATCTATTGTTGAGTAGCAACACTATAGAAGTCATAGATTATAAATATTCAAACGTTGTTAAGTATTAATTTTATTTGCTTTTTACTATAATATTTTGATTTTAATGAAATATATTTAAAAAAAAAAGTTGTCAAATTATTATTATTACTAAATATAATATTATTATTACTTTTTTAATTTCCTCACAGATTAAAAATATGAACTGTCAACAATTTAAGTGACATATAGCATAGAAATAAGTCAGGAAATGAAAATATTAAATAATATTTAGTAATTACATTTCCTCGCTCTGGAAACAAGGTACAGCTCAGCGTTGAGTTCCGCCACTCAGCACGCAATGCCTGAAATTCCAGTGCCAATTCGACGGAAAGTAGGGAACGAAAATGTTAAAAGAGAACGGAGAATCTTAACACTAGGTTCTCTGGTTTGTCTGGTTTCTGTTATTTCTGCCAAGTCAGGAATAACAGAAAAAAAATGAATTGTGACTTGCATAAGAGATTCATTTGGTAATTTTATTATTTATATCTACGCTGTATCTATATACCTCGTTACGAGATACGAGAGCGAGGAAATGAAGAATCATGAACTGTTATAATTCCCCTCATATATAATAGATGGCATTAACAGACTATTCTATTTTATTTTTCTGTTTATTGGTCCACAGGACAAATTACTGTCGGTTTTCATGTAAATACCGATAAATATACAACTATTGTAGAAACGATTGCATTATTTTCTATGCAGACACAGCATACATTGATAATTATTACAAACAACAACTATGGCAACAAAAAAATAACAATAAACAAATAACACCTACTCCCACCTCAAAGGCCGGCAACACACCTGTAGCTCCTCTGGTGTTACACGGGGCCGTGGGCGGCGGGGATCACTTACCATCAGGTGACCCGAACGCTCGTTTGCCTTGTCCTTTCTATAAAAAAAAAAATAAAAAAAATAACACGTAATATTGTTAATTTCTAATTTAAAATTTAGGCAAACAATGTGTGTTCTTAGCCGACTTTGAAAAAAAAGGAGATTTTCAATAAACTTCTATGAAATCTGACGAGTAGTTTTTGAGTTATGCGGTTCGGTTTTTTTTTTGTTAATTTTTGACTTTGCACTCAGGCTTTAATATTTCGAAGAAATATGTCTTAAGAGCTTTTCCTTTCGCATCAAAAATAATAAGAAGGCGCAGAGGCACAAGCCTGCGACTGTAAACGCGACAGGTTGTGGCTTCGATTCCCACTCCAGGAAATATAAAATTTTGTATTTTCATTTTATGGGTTTGGTAATAAGGCAAAGCGCGGCGTTGAGTTCCGCCACTCAACACCCAATGCCTCAATTTGGAGGAAAGTGTGGAACTCCATTCTCTTTCAACATTTCCATGGTCAACGGCTGTGCTCGCGACTTCGAATTTAATTACGAATTTAACAAAAATTTATATTATGTTAAATGAGATATTTTCTAGAATAAAAGTAACCACTTACCATCAGGTGGTCCTTCTGCTAATTTACCATGCGTTATCCATAAAAAAAAAAAAAAAAGTTCAGTGCTATCTTATGGCATAGTCTTTGACCAGGTGAAACGTATTAAGGTATAAAAGTTAGTTTCATTTAAGTTCCAATATAACTTACTAGATGTCGCTACAAAACAAAAAAATAATTTATATATAAATATGTGAAGCAAAAATTTTTTATCCCTTTTTACGAAAATTACGCGGACGGAGGAGAATGAAACTTGGCACACTTATAGTTTATATAGCCAGGGATTGCACAAAGACAATCTCTTTTTGAAATAATGCATAATACAATAACTCGTAACTTCTTAAAATATTTATTTATTCTATTTTGTTTACAGTTTCACGCTGTATCCCGTACTTAGCAGGGTAGGCAGAGGAACCAGAGAACCTTAGTTAAGATACTCTGGTAACTATTTAACATTTCCGTTCCCCACTTTCCGCATGCTAAGTGGCGGAACTCAACGCCGTGCTTGCAAAATACTAAATAATTTTATGCTTATGAAAACATTAAATATTTTTAAATATTTTCATTTCGTGGAGTGGAAATCGAACCCACAGCCTATCGCGTTTACAGTTTCACACTTGTGGATCTTCGTCACGACAGGCCTATTGAAGAAAAATTGTGAGGATAGATAAAAGGATTTTAGCGAATATAGTATTGTCCTTGGATGGCCATAAGTCACATAAATAAATAATTGACTAGACGAGATTATTTTAACAAAAAAATCGACTTCAAATAAAATTCATTAAAAAGTAAGATAATTACGAATAACACAAAAACTACTTGTCAGATTTCAACTAAATTAAAATAATATTTAATAAAAATAATACATAGCTTCACGCTGCATCCCGCATATAGCAGGGTAGGCAGAGGGAACCTAGAGTTAAGACACTCCGTTCCCCACTTTCCGCCGAATTGAGGCATTGCGTGCTGAGTGGCAGAACTCAACGCCGCGCTTTGCCTTGTTACTTATATATTTATATATTTTATTATAACTTTATTTTGATTGGTTTTCTTTCTTATCTATTTTTTTTTCACGCTTTACTAACCCATATCCAATAAGACTAAGATCATTTCCTCAAAGGTTGTCTCTTAGAGACAGCTATTAGCAATACGACCGTCTTTGCACGCTCTGTACTATACTGTACTCTCATATAGCATATATTTGTATTGTTCCTGTTATTTATATATTTTTTTTAACTTCACGCTTTATCCCGTATATAGCGGGGTAAGCAGAGGGAACCAGAGAACCTAGTGTTAAGACACTCCGTTCTGTTTCAACAATTCCGTTCCCCACTTTCCGCCGAATTGAGGCATTGCGTGTTGAGTGGCGGAACTCAACGCCGATAAAATATATTTATATATATTGCTAATAATATAATGATAAATATCACATAAAGAGGAGAATATGAAAAAGGATACTTTATATT
Organism: Philaethria dido; assembly: GCA_033558755.1. Taxonomy (NCBI): domain Eukaryota; kingdom Metazoa; phylum Arthropoda; class Insecta; order Lepidoptera; family Nymphalidae; genus Philaethria; species Philaethria dido. The sequence goes on from JAKGSA010000142.1 coordinate 475,975, forward strand.
ATAAAAAATATTTTATCTAAAAAATTGTAGATCTATCAAGATAGATAGATCTATACTTCAAGTTAAAGTATATGTGGTATGGACTGTCATTGGCAGTCAATGACAGTCGCGGGTAATAGCTAGTACGAAATAAAACAAGGCATGTATGGTTTATTATCGTTTAATGACAAACTCCGCAAAGTCAATCTTTTACTGGAAAATGTCAGTCCATCACATTTTCTTAAATTTCTAAATTAACCGACATAGTTTAGGATTGAAATACAGATTAAAATAAACTATATCTAAATTATACTTAACAAAATACATACCTTACTTTACCTAACTTCACGCTTTATCCCTAGCGGGGTAGTCAGAGAACACGAAGCGCCAAACGCTAAGGTCCTACCTCCAAATAGCTACATAATACAGTATACAAATATATATATATAATTATTATTTATTATTATAGTTCGAATTCACCCTTTTAGTTCACAAGCGGAATTTGGAATTTCATATGGTCTTGACTGAGGAAAAAAAAAAGTCCCGTTGAGTGTCTTGCGCCGGTTCATCTCAGGTCTGAGGCATTAAATTTTAGTGAACTGGTGGTAAATTATTTAACGTTCAAAAAATGAAGCTTGTAACTTCTTATTTTGAATAAAATTATTTGATTTCGATATTACCAATTAAAAAATTGGTCATTCCATCTTCTCCCAGTTCTCTTTAGGTCTCAAAAAGAATGCATCGTAATCAAAATTGTTGTCATTTGCTTCATTATATTCTACCAATTCCTCACGACTGTGTGGTACATCAGTAATTGCAACGTATGTATTAACAGAGTCTGTCTTTTCACCATTTTTTATTGGAAATGTAATTTTGAGAATTCCTTTTTCTAAGAACCAGGTAGCTTCTTCAGCATAATCAGGTAAACTCGGCATTACCTGTAGGTAGTTGCGTTCTACTTGCCCATTCACTATGTGTTCAGCATGGATCTCAACCTCGCGCTTATATACTCTGACATTGATTTCTTCCTCCTCATAGTCTGATAATGGTATACTAATAACGTATTCGTTGCCTTCAATTTTTTCACCAAACAGCTGTGGGTGATACCTTTCCAAGTCAACCTTCATCTTGTCGACGTTTATGATATCTTTTTGTACATCCCCCCCAGATCTTTGATTGTCTATAACGTTTTTGTCGAGTTTCGAGTCGAAGGAGCGAGGGTCGTCTTCGAAGTGGTTGAAGTGAGGACGACGATGGCGGTGGTGGTGGCGTGGCGATGCGCACGATAGCGCCAGGAAACCCAAAAGTACAACCGCGTACATGTTAGTATTGTAAGTTAAACTGACACATGCATCCATTTTGCCTCACTTATATATGGTATGAACGTGGGGTCATAGTTTATCAGATGCAGTTCTTTCCGTAGTGATTTTTTTGTATGTGGTATGGAATGTAAGTTATAATTCGATTGTTAATTTTTAAATTTCTATTTTTATTTAACGCCTGTCGTGGCCCAGAGGCGCAAACGTGCGACTGTAAACGCGATAGGTTGTGGGTTCGATTCCCACTCCAGGTAATGGAATTTTTCATTTCCTGGGTTTGGTAACAAGGCAAAACGCGGCGTTGAGTTCCGCCACTCAGCACGCAATGCCTCAATCTGGCGGAAGCGGAAGTGAGGAACGGAATTGATGAAAAAGAACGGAATGTTTTAACACTAGGTACTCAGGTTACCTCTGCCTATCCTGCTATATCCGGGATACAGCGTGAAGTCAAAAAAAAATTAAGTTAAAATATTATTTTCCCCAGTCATATGTGAATATCATGTATAATATCAATAATTTCATATATGTTAAAGTAATTTAATCACGACTGGGGAAATTTTATTTAAACATCGTGACGCAGTGGGCCAATTTATGTGGTACATAATAAAACAAAGTTTTGCTTAATCATTGTTTCATTCATTTATAAAGTAAATAAATTAATTATAATTATTTATTTGTTAATGTGGCCTTCCTTGGTTCATCCACCTTACCTGCCTGTCAGTAGACGCGGCTTTAGCTCGTGTAGCGCCCATGTGCAATGAAATTCTGGCGCCTCTAGGCCTGACCCCGGACTGCGGACTGACGACGGGACGGTTAAGCCGCTTTTTGTTCTTTTTTTCGAACGGATAGAAATGCTTTCTTTTTTTTTTTTTTGATGCCGACAGGCGCAAGGGCGTACTCTGCGGGACTAGGACCTCGGCTTGCGAGAGTCGTGCGGGCGGGGGAGGGATATTATGTATTCTAAACAAACCGATCGCGACATGAAGACGCGACCGGTGATAACTAGACTAGTCCAAGGGAGCCTTTTATTTATATATATATTTAACGTGAGGAAATCCTTTACGGATACCCGCCCGATCGGGGACTCGGAACGGGTTATGTGGGACTCCGGACAGGTGCAAAAGGGCCGTCCGTATACCCACTAAAACCTCACGGTGCTCCTCCTCTATCGCCACTGGCCGAGGCCCACGGGAACTGCCCCAATCATCCGTGGAAACCTTGACAGCAGTCGAAGTCTAAGGGAGCCTAACAGCCCCCAACCGTTAGACAACGGTTAAGCCGCCCCTGCCGGTAGATTTAGGGAAGCCGGTATAGGATATCTTTTTAGGTGTATAGAGAGCTTATATTTTTTCAATTTTACATTCACGATCCTGGCGACCTTTTTTTTTGCCTCTGCACCACGGCAGTCCTCTATTTCTTTAATATAATTATATTCAAATAGGCTATTACAAACCTCGGTTGACCTTCGAGAACACAGTATCAATGATACTGAAGGAAGGTTACATAATAAGCATGAGGACCCCCCGGAGGGCATGAATGAAGAGGTTCATGACTGTGGACGAGGCGAAAGAGGTATGCAGGGACCGTAGTGTTTGGCTCTTCGTTCCCTCTGACTACCCCGCTAGGGATAAAGCGTGAAGTTAGGTAGGTAGGTATTAAAAGCACTTTTAAATCAATTAACATAGTTGTCAGTATTGTCAGTCCTATCGGAAGCTGTCTCCAACGACAGTTCTGCTGAGAAGAGTTGGTAAGAAAATCAACAGTTAATTGTCAAATATAATTTAATATAATAGTTGTTTCGCATTAGGAAATTTCATTCTCTAATCGTTTTTTTTATTTGCTATAGTAGACGTAATCGTGCGAAATATGAAATGTTAAACTTTCCTTTTTTTAACTTCACGCTGTATCCCGCATATAGCAGGGTAGGCAGAGGGAACCAGAGAACCTAGTGTTATGACACTTCATTCTCTTTTAACAATTCCGTTCCCCACTTTCCGCCGAATTGAGGCATTGCGTGTTGAGTGGCGGAACTCAACGCCGCGCTTTGCCTTGTTACCAAACCCAAGAAATGAAAATACTAAATTTTACATTTCCTGGAGTGGGAATTGAACCCACAACAATTTAATTTAAACATTTAAAATGTTAAATATTTTTTTTATATTAATGTCAGTCTTATTAAAATAGTTCTTTTTTAGTCAATATGTATTTTTTAACTTTACGCTGTATCCCACACATAGCCAGGTAGGTAAAAGGAAATCGAGAACCTACTATTAAGGCACATCGTTCTCTTACGATTTCTGTTCGTCACTTTCCTCCGATTTGAGGCATTGCGTGCTGAGTACGGTCTGTCGTGGCGCATAGACATAAGCGTGCGACTGTAAACACGAAAATGGAATTTTTCATTTCCTTGATTTGGTAACAAGGCAAAGCGCGGCGTTGAGTTCCGCCACTCAACACACAATGCCTCAATTCGGTGGAAAGTGAGGAACGTAGTGTCTTAACACTAGGTTCCCTCTGCCTACCCTGCTATATGCGGGACAGGGATACAGCGTGAAGCTATGAACTATGTATGTATGTTTAGTGCATTTTATTTGTAATAAGTTAAAAACAAGGTAAAGCGCGGTGTTGAATTCCGCCACTCAACACGCAATGCCTCAATTCGGTGGAAAGTGGGGAACGGAATTGTTAAAAGAGAATGGAGTGTCTTAACACTAGGTTCTCTGGTTCCCTCTGCCTACCTCGCTTCATGCGGGATACAGCGTGGAGTTGAAAAATAAAAAAAAAAAATTAACTTCACGCTTCATCTCGCATAGCAGAGTAGGCAGAGAGAACTAAGTGCCTGAATCTAGACTTTCCCGCCTTGTATTATCAGAACGGCGAAGTTCAAACAAAAACATTATAATTCTTCCCTCGGTTGGGAATCGAACCCACAATCGCTTGCTTGCCTACATCAAATGCTGACCCATTGCGTCACGAATGGCCTTTTTTAAAATTAAAAACAAAATATGGGATTACCCAAGCAATTATATAAATTATTAAAGTATAAATATATTTTTATCTACATACCTTATCGTAGTGAAGTTAATTAGGTAGGTAAGAACAGAGAAGGGATAATCGATTACATTTCAATTGTAAACTTACTCTGTATATATCTCTAACTGGCTTCACAAAATTTTAAGTATCTACTCCAAAAAGACCGATAACTGATAACCTACGAACCCACGTTTCTATATAAGTGATACTAAATTGATGAATATGCTAGTTTAAGTCGTATTACTAACATGTACGCGGTTGTGCTATTGGGTTTCTTGGCGCTAGCGAGCGCTGCGCCTCAGTACTACAATTGTCCTTATTATGACTGCTACGGAGGTTATCCTAGCTACTACAATTATGGATATTTAGGAAATTTTGGACAAAATATGCAAAGATTTTGGGATGATTATGAAAAATACATGATGGGCGTCAACAAGATGGTGGCTGACGTGAACAGGCGTATATATTACCCAAGCAATCTATATACTGAGAAAATTGAAGGCAATGAATACGTTATTAGGATAACATTGCCAGACTATGAAGAGAAAGACATCACTGTTAATGCGAAGAAGGGCTTCTTTGTGGTCCAAGCTGTACACAAAGTTGAAGGAATACCGGAACGGAACTATCTAAACTCGAGGACTTTACCTGATTTTGTCAACGAAGCTGGTAGCTGGTCCTTCGAAAATGGAATTCTCGAAATTACGTTTCCACTAAAAAATGGTGAAAACACAGACTCTGTTACTACGGAGGCTGCCGTTACTGATGCACCACAGAGTCGTGAGAACTTAAAGTTAGATAATGGAGCAAATCACAACATTAATGAGAGAGGATCATTGAAGAGAGGAGGCTTGCAACCTACATTTGGAGTGTTCAATGAAATTCCAAGACGTACGTCTATGGAAGCTACCACATACGTTGGGGACTTAAAAAGTGAAGTCACCGTATTACCAGCTCGTTACTAATAATTTGTAATATTGTAATTAATTACAAGATATATTGACACATGCCTTGTTTTATTTAATATTTCTTATAACAACTATAGTTAGTTTACAATAAGTACTTTTGTGGTTTTTGTTATTTAATTATTGTAAGAAAATTGATATTTTAGTTTCATTTTTATGTTAAGAGACTTTTGATTTTTTAATCTAAATAAAAATGAAAATGTATAACACATAATAATAATAATATGCTTTATTTTACACCAATATTAAAGAATAATACCAATATTGTGGGTTCGATTCCCACTCCAGGAAATGTTAGTATTTTCATTTCCTGGGTTTGGTAACAAGGCAAAGCGCGGCGTTGAGTTCCGCCACTCAACACGCAATGCCTCAATTCGGCGCGAAGTGGGGAATAGAATTGTTGTAAGAGAACGGAGTGTTTTAACACTAGGTTCTCAAGTTCCCTCTGCCTACTCTGCTATATGCGGGATACAGCGTGAAGTTAAAAAAAAAAAGAAAAAAGTAAAAAATAAATATATGTGCAGCGGGCGGCCTTATCGCTGTAAGTATCGTGTGTTTCTCTGCGAAGCAATCTTAAGGTGTGTGAGTAGTAACATCGGCAGGCAGTGTACTCGCTTACATTCTTAAATACAGCCTTTTATAAAAATACATAGATACATACATAAATACATTGAATATGGTATAAATATACCAAATAAAATTATGGGAGGGCCTAAAATGTATTAGGTATATATACAACTAGCTTTCCGCCCGCGGCTTCGCACGCGTGAAATTCGGTTATATCGCGCGATATGATAAGGAGTATCCTATAGTCTTTCCCAAGGTCTAGACTATTTGTCAAAATTGGTTAAGTGGTTTGTGGTGAAGTTGTAAACAGTTAAACAATCTGACATGATTTTATGTTTGACAATAAGGAACTTCCATACAAACTTTCATCCCCTATTTCAACCCCCTCTATCATCTTTTTCGTGATAAAAAGTATCCTATGTCCTTTCCCAAGTTTAGTTCTATTTTCATACCAAATTTCATCAAAATCGGTTCAGTGGTTTAGGCGTGAAAGCGTAACAGACAGACAGACAGAGTTACTTTCGCATTTATAATATTAGTAAGGATTATACAGATGTTGAAGTTGTTGAAAAATAAATTAAAATTGAATACATAACAGTGGCTTTTTTTAATTTTTAACATGGGGATTCAGTTTTTAACCTTAACACTGCCTACCCTGCTATATGCGGGATACTCTTTATACTATAACGTTAAAAATAAAAATTGTCGTGATTGAAAATAGTCAAAATGTTATTATCATAAAAACGTAACCAAAATATAATATGAATTGTATTAATTTGAAACCCTACTAATATATAAAAATTGTATGCATGTTTGCTTGTGACGCTTTCACGCCAAAACTACTCAACCGATTACAATAGCGAAGCCGCGGGTAACAGCTAGTCAGGATATATTTAAAAATTAAATTGAGACAATGTGTACGCTTACACAGAAAACGTCCAGAAATTTTCTATATCACAATTTAAAAAAGTTGTGAAAAGACGTTTGTGTGTTAAAGGTTATTATTTAATTAATGACTTTATAAATGACAATAAGCCTTGGGAATGTCTGGTTCCCTCTGCCTACCAAGGTATAACCTATAGTTAAAACACTTCGTTCTCTTTTTAACAATTCCGTTTCCCACTTTCTGCCGGAATGAGGCATTGCGTGCTAAGTGATTGTAGGTTCAGTTCACACTTGCTGACCGCCTATCAACATGACCCGAGTAGGCGCGCTCAAGTCGCTCCCGCACGCTACTCCGAGCAGGCCGACGAGGGTGCCCACCGCCCTCGACTCCGCGACGTGCCTTGCAGGCTCCCGCCGACGAGATTTCCACGGATGATTGGGGCAGTTCCCGTGGGCCTCGGCAAGTGGCGGTAGAGGAGGACCACCGTAAGGTTTTAGTAGGTATACGGACGGCCTCTTTACAGCCGCTGCGGAGTCCCATATAACCGGTCCGAGTCCCCACGGGTATCCGTAACAGATTTCCTCACGTAAAAAATAAAAGGTTCAATTCACACTTGGGGAAGGGTTATAATGTTTTTTAATTTCCCCGTTTTGTTGAGACAAGGTGGGTAAGTCTCGAATTCGGTGGAATATGGGGAACAGAGTGTCTTAACAATAGGTTCCCTCTGCCCTGCTATATGCGAGATACAGAGTGAAGTTATGTATGTATGTATGTTATGAAAATAACGAAAACAATTACGACTTCAAATAAATTTAAATGGATCCATTGTGAAGATTTGGTCCTAAAACGTAAAAAGGGTTATATTTAATTTTCTATTTTAGTAGGGAGGAGAGTGTGCACATACATACATAGTTTCACGCTGTATCCCGCATATAGCAGGGTAGAGGGAGCCATAAACACAGAGGGAACCTAGTGTCAAAACACTCCGATCCCCACATTCCGCCGAAATGAGGTATTGCGAGCTAAGTGGTGGGACTCAACGTTGCGCTTTGCCTTGCTACCAAACCCAGAAAATGAAAAATTCCATTTCCTGGAGTGGGAATCGACTTCAACCTGTCGCGTCACAGTTGCACGCTTGTGCCTCTACGCCACGACAGGCGTTAAATGAATAATATTTAGTATTTTCATTTTCTCGCTATAGTAACAAGGCAAAGCATGGCGTTGAGTTCCGTCACTCAGCATGCATGCCTCAATTCTGCGGAGAGTGGGGAACGGAAATGTTAAAAGAGAACGGAGTGTCTTAACACTAGGTTCTCAGGTTCTCTCTGGCTAACCTACTATGTGCGGTTTACAACGTGAAGCTAAAAAAAATAGTTAAATAAAATATTATTGACAATAAAAAGAACAATAAAATTTTCTAAGAAGCATCGTCATATCCTCTGACTCATTATTGTAATATAATGTTATCTTTTAACCATTATCTAGTATTGCTTTTGTTTATATAGGTATGTATTTTTATATATACATATGTATGTATTTTAGAACTTTTTGCGTCTTGCAGTTTTACAGGCAAAACTGGCTACAAACGCGAAACGTGCTCCTGAACAACAATGACGTAACGGCAAACGAGCAGAAGGACCACCTGATGGTAAGTTGTCCTTCGCCCATAGATATATACAACACCAAAGGAGCTGTAAATGCATTGCCAACCCAGTGTTCAGATGGGAGGGGGAGGAAATGATGTAGTGGCCGCGGCAGTTCCCCATCGAAACCACCACATTCTGAGGAAAGGATGAGTGGGAATAGGGAAAACCTGGCTTACATGCCATCGAACCGGAATTTGGCGGATCGTTTTGGACATGATAGTGGTTGCGAGCTAGACGGAGGACGAATCTCCTACCACCAAACTATTTTACCACCAAATATTGTTATATGTATGTTTTATTAGGCGAAAAGTAGGGAACGGAGTGTCTTAACACTAGGTTCTCAGGTTCCCTCTGACTACCCTGCTATATGCGGGATACAGCGTGAAGCTAAAAAAAAATGATTTTTTTTAATATAGTTAATACACTACAGACATACTGTTTGTCTGTCTGTAGTTTTTGTGTACGTAAAAATGTAATTATTAACATATTATTCTTTGTGTTTACATTTCCATTATCTATACTGGCTTTTACGACTCACACGGTTGAGTGTATTTATATTTTCCCTAAGAAAGTGTAGTTATCATCTAGTTGTACTTTGTTTATTTATTTTATTTGATATTAGTGTCCCTGTAAAGGCGTTAATAACGCATTGCGTAGTGACGTATACGTCACTTTATATAAACATGGATGTCAAACCATGACAGTGTGTGTAACATTTATTTTGTTAATTTAATATCCTTTTTAGTGTTTATTTTAAAGAAATATTAGCATTTCTTATTAGCATTCTGCACTTCTTTTCTATATAATCTATAAGTGTGCCAAATTTCATGCCGTCCGGATAATTTTCATAAAATGGTATACAAAGTTTTTGCTTCACGTATTTATATATAGGTATTTTATACAATCATTCCTTTAACGTTTAAAAGTTGACAACAAAAACAATACAAGTTAAAACCATATGTTTATATACGCATAATGTATCATCTTTCTTAGAAACAAACGACTAATGCCCACTCCAGAAACAACGATCACTGATAAACTGTGACCCCACGCCAGTATATAAGTGGAACAGAATGGAAGTACGTGTCAGTTTAAGATTAATATTATACCAACATGTACGCGGTCGTGCTTTTGGGTTTCCTTGCGCTAGCGAGCGCTGCGCCACACTACCACCACCACCACCGTCGTCCTCCACACTATGATCGCTTTGAAGACGGCCGCCGCGACTTCGAATCGGAAATCGACAGATATTTTGAAGAAAACGTTTTTGATACTCAAAGATTTTGGGAGGGCTTACGAAGAGATATGATGAATATCGACCAGATGTTGGCTGACTTGGGCAGGTACTTCCCAAGCAGTGTAAGTAGCGCAAAAAATGAAGGCAACGAATACGTTATAACTATACCATTGTCAGGCTATGAAGAGAAAGAGATCACTGTTAACGTAAAGAATGGTTTCCTTGTGGTCCAAGCTGTACACAAACTTGAAGGTCAATCGGAGCGGAACTATCTGGACATGAGGACCTTACCTGATTATATCAACGAAGCTGGTAGCTGGTCCTTCGAAAATGGAATTCTCAAAATTACATTTCCACTAAAGAATGGTGAAAAGACAGACTCTGTTACTACAGAGGTTGCCGTTACTGATGCACCACACAGTCGTGAGGAATTAGAACCAAATAATGGACCAAATGACAACGTTAATGAGCCTAGAGGAGACATCGATGTGAAGACAGAGGTATTGACCAATGAAATTCCAAAACGTACGCCTGTGGAAGCTACCACATACGCTGTGGACTTGAAAAATGAATTCGAGCTATTACCAGCTCGTTACTAATTTCTAAAAATATTAAATGATATATTAATATATGTCTGGTTTTATTTATTATCTCACTAGCTTTCCGCCCGCGGCTTCGCCCGCGTGAAATTCGGTTATATCGCGCGATATGATAAGGAGTATCCTATAGTCTTTCTCAAGCTCTAGACTATTTGTCAAAATTGGTTAAGTGGTTTATGTGTCAAAGTTGTAAAAAGTTAAACAATCTTACATGATTTTATGTTTGACAATAAGGAACTTCCATACAAACTTTCATCCCCTATTTCAATCCCCTCTATCATTTTTTTCTCGATAAAAAGTACCCTATGTCCTTTCCCAAGTTCAGTTCTATCTTTATACCGAATTTCATCAAAATCGGTTCAGTGGATTAGGCGTGAAAGCGTAACAGACAGACAGACAGAGTTACTTTCGAATTTATAATATTAGTAAGGATTATAGTTGTTATAAGTCGCTGGTGATTTTTGTAAGTAAAATAATTTTATTTTTGTATAATTTATGTAAAAATTATAATTACATAGTGGTAATAATAAAATATCTAGCAGTAGGAAAAAATATTGACAGTATTTGTCTTCTAAAGAGAAGGTTTCTAGTCTAGTCTTTTACTAAAGATTTCACTGGCAATCTTAAAATATAAAAAAAAACAAGAAATGACCAGCCAGAAGATACTCCATTTCTCACATTCTACCCGAAATCGAAAGTATTAAGTGGCGCAACTCAACGCCGCGCTTTATCTTTCTATATATATATATATATTTATATTTATATTTATATACATATATAAAGCCTTTCGTGGCGCAGAGGCACAAGCGTGCGACTGTAAACGCAACAGGTTGTGGGTTTGATTCACACTTCAGGCAATGTAAAAGTTTAGTATTTTCATTTCCTGCGTTTGGTAGCAAGACGAAGCGCGGCGTTGAGTTCCGTCACTCAGCACGCAATGCCTCAATTCGGCGGAAATTTGGGAGCACTCCGTTCCCCACTTTCCGGGTCTCAGGTTCCCTCTGCCTACCTTGCTATATGCGGAATACAGCGTGAAGCTAAAATAAATAAATAAATATTATTTTAAATGAATTTCTGATATCGTTATTAATGACATCATGTTAGTTATCTAATGATCATTTAATTTAATCACTCAAATATTAGTCAAGTAACAAAAGAAATTAGTAAGTAGGTAAATAAAACTTATTTAGACTAAGGAATCTTTGTATGGGACATGTAAATATATATTACAACCGACTTCAAAAAAAGATGGTACTTAATTTGACTGTATTCATAATATAATATTATTTATTGCACATAACGTTTATAAAAAATTAAAGACAATAGAGCTGGATGTCGTCAAAGGTGGTGTTAACCCTAGAAGAGATCTCTTCCAGTCAACCTGTGGAAGTGGAAGCGTAACAGGTAGCGGGATTGAAGTTCAGCTCAATAAATTAAAAAAATATTATTATTTAAGAGATGCATGACATCTATGACATATTTATATTGAATACATAAATTAACATATAAAAATATAATATAGACATACATATATATAAATACATACATACCCTATATAT
>JAKGSA010000142.1:487867-498558 GCA_033558755.1 Philaethria dido
TAAAAAGTATCCTATGTCCTTTTCCAAGTTCAGTTCTATCTTCATACCGAATTTCATCAAAATCGGTTCAGTGGTTTAGGCGTGAAAGCGTAACAGATAGACAGACAGAGTTACTTTCGCATTTATAATATAAATATATAAGTAAGGATTAGAGAAAGTGCGGAACGGTGTATCTTAACACTGGGTTCTCTCTGCCTACCCTGCTGTATGCGGGATACAGCGTGAAGTTAAAAAAAATGGCAAGTAGAGATGGGCAAATTACTCAACGTCCCTGTATAGTCTATATGTTATTCTCATATTCAAGCTATATTATTGTAAAGTTTCATCCAATTCCGTGCAGTAGATTTTGAGTTTAAGAATAACATATTTTCATAATTACAATGTTAGTAAGAAATATTATCTTTCCTTAACGTGGTATTTGAACTCAACTATCTTCAAGAGATGATAAGAGTTATTGCGCCATATATATTCTTATACATACATACATACATATATAGCTTCACTCTGTATCCCGCATATAGCAGGGTAGGCAGAGGGAACCTAGTGTTACGACACTCCATTCCCCATTTTCCGCCGAATTGAGGCATTACGTGCTGAGTGGCGGAACTCAACGCCGCCCTTTGCTTTGTTACCAAACCCAGAAAATGAAAACTATCATTTCCTGGAGTGGGAATCAAACCCACAACCTGTCGCGTTTACAGTCGTTTACAGTCGATTTAAATATTTTTCACCCGAGTGGGAATCGAAGGTTTTATCGCGTTTACAGTTACACACTACCAATGCACTTTAATGGTCTTTCGGATTAAATACATTTTTTTTAGCTTCACGCTGTATCCCGCACATAGAAGGGTAGGCAGAGGGAACCAGAGAATCTAGTGTTAAACACTCCGTTCTCTTTTGACATTTCCGTTTCCTACTTTCCACCGAATTGAGGCATTGCTTGCTAAGTGGTGGAACTCAACGCCGCGCTTTGCCTTGTTACCAGAGCGAGGAAATGAAAATACTAAATATTATTTAATATTTTTATTTGCTGGCGCGAGAATCGAATCTGTCACATTTGTAGTCGCATGTTTGTGCCTCTACGCCACGACAGGCGTCATTAAATATATGAGATACATAAATGTGCGATGATTATAATTTTTATTCTTTTAGTATTCAATATCATATCATAAAATAAGGAATAAAATTTTATTTCCACGTCCAGTCATTTTAATAAAAATAACATAGATCTATAATAGGTACGCACAGTACGTCACAAACTTAAATACCATCCACACCACCTGGATAAGTGGCACACTAGTACTAGTCGTCCTAGTACGTCCCACTGAATTGTGGAATGGCCTACCCGCGGCAGCACATGACATGGGCACCTTCAAAAAGCGCGCCTACTCCCACCTCAAAGGCCGGCAACACACCTGTAGTTCCTCTGGTGTTACACGGGGTCGTGGGCGACGGTGATAACTTATTATCTGGTGACTCGAACGCTCGCTTGCCTTGTTCTTTTCTATAAAAAAAAGTCTTAAAACTAGGTTCTGCAACCCTTAAAACTTAGGTATGAGGTCATCATGGCGCAGTGGGACAGCGTTTGACAGTAAACATGAGAGGTTATGGGATCGATTCCTATTCGATATTCTGGAGGATTTTCATTTCTCCGCTCATGCGGCGTTGAGTTCCGCCATTCAACACGCATTATGTTAAACTGTATAGAATAATAATAGGAACTATAAAAAAATAATGCCTGTCGTGTCGCAGAGGCACAAGCGTGCGACTGCGTGCGTAAACGCGACAGGTTGTGGGTTCGATTCCTACTCCAGGAAATTTTAGTCTTTTCATTTCCTGGGTTTGGTAACAAGGCAAAGTGCGGCGTTGAGTTCCGCCATTTAGCACGTAATGTCTCAATACAGCGGAAAGTGAAGAACGGAGTGTTTTAACACTAGGTTCTCAGGTTCCCTCTGCCTACCCTGCTATATGCGGGATACAGCGTGAAGTTAAAAAAAAAATAAGTACAGCGCCATCTAGTGATCTCTTTAGGAAATAATAATAGAAAATGCATTGAGCAGTCAACGCTTAATGCTAGAAACGTAATATATTGTATTTAGCACAGATGGAGTTATTATTACTAGTGTTCCCGTTGACGCGTTAACAACGCGTTGTCTTTAGTAATGTATATGTCACTTTGAATAAACATGGATGTCAAACTATTGTAGTGTGTGTAACATTTATTTTATTAATTTAATATACTTTTTATGCATTATTTAAAAAAAATATTAGCATTCTGCACTCCTTCTCTATATAAACTATAAGTAATTTTCGTAAAAAGGGATTCAAAGTTTTTAATTTATGTATTTTTATAGAGATTATGTTTTTTTTATTCTTCCTGGACAGAACATCAGACAAATGTTTCGTAAGCATGTTTCCACCGCTTTCACGATTTTTGACGCAAAGCGGGTAGTAAGTGACCTAGAAAAAAAAAAAAAATCTAAAAAAAATACACTTGTCGACTGTAAATGCAACATGCGGTTGTAGGTTCGTTCTCACTCCAGGAAATGAAATTTTTCATTTCCTGGGTTTGGTAAGAAGGCAAAACGCGACGTTGAGTTCCACCACTTAGCACGCAATGCCTCAATTCGGCGGAAATGGAGTGCCTTAACACTAGGTTCTCAGGACTCATCTGCTTACCCACCTATATGCGGGATACAGCGTGAAGCTAAAAAAGAATCTAGGTCTTTTGATAGAATTTAGTGACCTAATTGTTCTAAATTACCATAAAATTAAATGAACCGCTATGAAATTAATTTCTTGGAAAATATGGACGAATGAACAACCTTGATTTACTATGTTAAGCTCATATACTTATAGTTCACACTTCCCTTATGTATATCACTAGCTGCATCCCGCTACTTCGTTTCTTCGACCATTTTATTCATTTCATGCTTTATCGCGCATAGCAGGGTAACGCAAGAATCGCCGATGTTTCACGGAAGATTCAGGAGTTCCCGTGGGCCTCAGCCAGTGGTGGTAGAGGAGGAGCACCGTGAGGTTTTAGTGGATATACGGACGGCCCCTTTACAGTCGGTTTCGGATTTCCACATAACCCGTCCCGAGTCCCCGATCGGGTGGGTATCCGTAACGGATTTCCTCATGTTAGAAAAAAAAAGGGTAACGCAAGAAGTAGACTCCCTCGCAGGAGGCCTTCGCTCCACGGACGGCGCTCCTCAAGCCCGCTTCCGTACCCTAACCCAGCACACAGGGTTACTAGCCAAAATAATGCGCTTCCAAGCGCAACCTTACTAAACTGAAATCAGCTATAGTTACGAGCCTAACACATCGGATTTAAGACTCGCGCGAGTCAAAAAGATACCGCAATGAACGTGTTAAGTAGATAGCGTACATATGAACTTAGAAATAATTATATTTTACAAAAAGTTGATAGGTCGGGTAAAACCCGCTGAGTGTTGCTTATCATTTCAGCGTTGTTGAGTTCATCACCTCTATATCGATAAAGATAGGGGAAAACTAAATTATTTTATGATATCATTTTATAAATATGTATACATATGTGTCAGAATGATATTTTTGGTGACGCTATCTATGACTCGGAAAAGGAAACAGATTCAGTACCGGAAGTTGATGAATACAGGTTACTGAGCTGGCACCAGTGGGTGACCCAGCCTAGGACTGTGCGGGCAACAAACAATTCATTATCTCTTTGACTAGTGTTTGTGAAATAAGTGCTATTGAAAACTATGCATTGGTAATCAGTGTTCACGTTATCAGTCTTTGTGTGTTAAAAGTATTCTTTATAATAATAATAATAATAAGCCACTCCATTCTCTTTCAACAATTCCGTTCCCCACTTTCCGCCAAATTGAGGCATTACGTGTTGAGTGGCGGAACTCAACGCCGCGCTTTGCCTTGTTACCAAGCTCAAGAAATTAAAATACTAAATTTTACATTACTGGATGAACTCATAGCCTGTCGTGTTTACAGTCGTCCGCTTGTGCCTCTGCGCCACGACAGGCGTTATATAAATGCTTAAGTCTTCATCAGTAAGATTAAACGCAGCGTTGAACTCGGCCGTTTTCCGTATAGCGGTGTTCATAGAAAGCTTAGTGTAAAGATATTCCGTACATCAAATAAAATGCACCAAAATTAAAAACACTAAAATTACGAATAACTCCAAACTTATTCATCAGATCTCAACTGCTATTTCAATGGAACCACATTAGAACCATTAGCTATCATATTAAAAAAGAATCATCAAAATTGGTTCATCCAGTAAAAAGTTATGCGTTAACACAAAAAAATACAATCGAATTAAGAAATTCCTCCTTTTTCGGAAGTCTCTGTTCAAATATATATTACCAATCTACCTAACTTCACGCTGTATCCCTAGCGGGGTAGTCAGAGAGAACGGAGCACCAAACGCTACGGTCCCTGCATACCTCTTTCGCCTCGTCCACAGTCATTAACCTTTTCATGCATGCCCTCCGGGGGGTCCTCATGCCTTTTACGCGACCTACTGTGGTCTCGAAGGTCAACCGAGGTCTCGCCCTACCTCTCTTGCCGCTTTATATGTTAAATATATATTAAAAAATTAAATAAAACACAGAAAGATATTTATTATATCTTTTATTTTGAAAATATATTAATTTTTATTGTAGGTATTTAATAGTTAACAAACAGTAACGAATAACTGGAAAAAATAACATCTTTCAAATGCCAAATATTGCCTAAGTGTGTGCTTTTTAAATAATAGACGTTGAACATTTGTAGAAAATATAAAAACTTTAACGTAGCGGGACTCGAACACGCGTCTTGGAAACCGTCCAAGCGCTTTGACCACTAAGCCATAATTCCTAACTAAAACTTGTATAAATTACACAATTGCTAAACAAAATGTATGGATTAGTTTTGCAGTCACAACGTTTGGAAGACTTACGAAAGGTGCGGGTTAGAGTCCTGCCACGATCAAATTCTAATATATTTTTTATTTTTCCAAAATATATCTAAAATATTAAAAAACGTTGCTGTTTTCTTATAAGAACTTTGTAAAAATCAGCGTAACATCGAAGTTGAAATAGCTATCAAGTTATATTCTACCGCCTTGTTAACTTCAACAATTGGTGCATTCAAAATATCTGTATCGCATTTAGTTTTATATGGAAATACTATCACAATATTATTGTTATCAATATTCCAAAACGCATCCGAAGTATTAACAGAAATAGGTAGCACTTGAAAATCTTCTTCATAGCTAACAACATTGTCTTTTTTCCCTTTTCCAATCTTTGCATGTAAAAGTCGATATGTGGTCCCCAATTTAACATTATCTATACTAACACCTGGTACATTATATTTTAATATATATTCGTCCTTATTATATATTTCACTTTTGTTTAAATTTTCATTGCAGAACAAATCCAGCTTGGAATCTTTGTCAATCAATGCTTTGCCATTATTTCCTTTTACCTTCTGCTTTTCCATCCACAGTGGCTTTTTCTTCTCCCATTTCTTAAATTTTTGACATTGAAACGATTGAGATTCAATTATGTATAATATTAGTATAATGAATATTACACGGTACATATTGCGTTCTGAGCACTAAAACGTCCAAGAGTTTATCACATGTCAAATTTATTATAAATATACACTTTATGAGAGAATGTTGAGTTTTGATAAGCAAAGCTATATACTGCAAACTTTAGATAAACTTTTTAAAATACTAGTTATTAGACCTTACTCTGTTTATTCACAATAATGTAATTGTAATAAATTATTTATTGCACTTTGTAAGAACAATTAATATAGTATAAACAATATTGATGGCTAAGGTAGGCTTATTTCTAATAGACATTTCTTCCAGTCAACTTATTGGTATGAGAGCAAGAATAAAACATTTGTAGGTATAAAAGTGCAAGAATCTATATACACACACATATAAACATACATATACATATATAAATATATATAATGGTTATGTAGATTCAAACACACACAGTCATACATACACATACATACATGATTAGTGCACCGCCTACCACTACTTTATACAAATCAAATATCCAAAGGTTGCCTGGAAGAGATCGCTTTAAGCGATAAGGCCGCCTTATTGTACGCTATTACTACTTCTATGTTCTATGTTCTATGTTCTATTTGTTTATTTGTGTGCAATAAAGAATATTTGTATTTGTATTTGTATTTGTACACATACATATATAATAAGTCTAATGATTAAAGGATATTGGCGTACTACTAGACTAGTAAAATGTGCGTCGCCATAGCAACGAGTATATAATTCTGTATAAGAAATGACAAATAGTATTTGTTTTGTTATTTTATTTTTTCTAATGTAAAAAATAATATTGACTTTCTGCATTTTTTCCCAAATCAACTTTAACTATGCCAAATTCCATTCATTTTAATATAATGGTTATTATTGTCTAAGTAAGTCAAAGTCAAGTTAAAAGGCAAAATCAAAATCAAAATATTCTTTATTCAAGTAGGCTGTTACAAGCACTTTCGAATCGTCAATCAAAAATCGTCAGCAAAGTGACTTTATTGTGAAAAATATTTATCTATTAATATAATCCCTACAAAATAAGACACAATGCACTTATGACAACGTTTTCCGACCCTCAAAAGATATAATTACTTTTTGGTATAGCTTTGAGTTCCTCCAACAAAGCAGGCATATGCGAGTATCGTTGATTTTTGAATCATCAATTGCAGATATCCGTCTTTCACAGGTCTTTTCTGTCTTGGAAAGAGGAAAAGAGCATCAGAGATCAGATCTAACGAATATGGTGGAATGATTGTCATGTTTTTTTTTATTATTATAATAACTATTGTCCCCGTAAATGCGTTAACAACGCATTGCTTATTGAGGTACATATCAATTTGTATAAACATGGATGTCAAATCATGGTAGTGTGTGTGTGTGTTATTAATTTAATATACTTTTTATGCATTACTTAAAAAAATATATTAGCACTCCTTTTCTATATAAACTATAAGTGTGCCAAGTTTCATGCTCCTCAGTCCACGTAATTTTCGTAAAAAGGGATCCAAAGTATTTGCTTCACGTATTTATATATAGATAAGGAAGGACAAGGAAAAGTCGCGTTGTTTGAAAAAACACATCTAATTTTGGAACACACTTAGTATGTAGGTGCATAATTACGTTTAGTAGTTATAGTATAATTATGTGTGTATCATTATCGGGACAAATTTTGTATAGAAAAAGGGAAAATTAAAAACATAATTAACTTAAATCAAGCTATGATCGAATTAGACAGAAGGCTGTGAGAGAAAGACCATCAACATATTGACAAAACATTGAGAGACTAAATTTAAAAATTTCGTAAGAAATGTGGAAAACTACTAACTTCACGTTGTATCCCGCATATAGCGGGGTAGGCAGAGGGAACCAGAGAACCTAGTGCTAAGGCACTCCATTCTCTTTCAACATTTCCGCCAAATTGAGGAGGAATTTAATAACTTATGTGAAATCAAACATTAAAAGTATCGATAGTGCAAATGATTTGTAATTACCGAAAAAAAATCTTTGTACGTGCCTAAAAAAATGACAACTGGAGGTTCACCGGGTCACCCAGTAATTAAAAAACAATGTATCACGTACCCCGCTATATGCGATATACTGCGTGAAGTTAAAAAAAAAAAATCCTATTACGTACGCAGTCTTAACCTCTTACATCTGTTACATACACAGTAAAAAAAAAAATTTGCTATATTTAATTTAAACCAACACACAGATTGTTCAACTTTTTTTATTATAGTCTTCTTAATGTACAAACAATGTTGATATTCATTATTACTTAGTTGCTATCTAAGTATTGAAGAAATGAGACATTTAATTTTGCTCGTGCTGTTTTTTGGCATAATTGATTGTAGGCGCCGTCCGCCATGGTACCGCTTTGCATGGGGGTCCGACGCAGAAGACCGTAGAGACGATTTCAACGAATTATTCGATGATGTGATAAACTCATTAATGGAAGCTGATAGAGATATAAGGAGGTTTGGCCTTAAAGATAATAACGCTTATAATGTGTACTCTTCAGTTGAGTTTAAACGAATCTATCCATTCAAACTACCTTATGATGAAAATTCAATAGATGTTAAAATACGACATCGTGTGATGAAAGTTAGTGCGAGTGTCAAGCATTCAGCTTGTAACCAGTTGGAAGATATTGTGATTTTGCCGGACAATTTGCGAACGGTGTATAACGTCTATGTGGATGACAACAATTCTAATCTCATTATATCTATACCTTTTGAAAAGATAAAGATATATAACTATGATGCTAAAGACCATAATACAGACACGAACGAATTTGTTCCAACTGTGAACATGGTTAATTTTTTGAGATAACTATTATATTCATATGAGAAGGAAGTAGTAACTTTGGATGCTGGAGTTTACATATATATAGTGTACATGAAGAAGTGCAGAAACTCAATATTTTTTAACCTGTCGCGCTTACAGTTGCTAAATAAAAAGATTATATATTCCATATAGTTTTATTTCATTTTCAGTCATTTAAAAGTATATAGGGGGATAAAGAAGGCATTGCGTGCTGAGTCGTGGAACTCAACGCCGCGCTTTACCTTGTTATCAAGCCCAGGAAATATAAAATTCTATTTCCTGGAGAGGGAATCGAATCCACAACCTGTCGCGCTTACAGTTGCACGGTTGTGTCTCTGCGCCACGATAGGCGTTATATACTATTTTTAATATAATTAAATTTGAAATGAAAATGTTGTAGTACATTAAAATATACTTAGATTACTGTATAAGTATAAATATTTCAAATAAACAGATTATCTATTCCAGATAGTTTCATTTTTAATTAAGGAAAAGGTTCCAATTCAACTGTATTTTTATAATATGTGTTACTGCATACATTTTTACTGGGCGAACCATTCTTGACGATTTCTTTATATGATAGCTTGACTTTCATATGGTACAGCGTGCATTCTCATTACCTGTACCACTGCATTACTAAATCCACAACGAGGAGCATCCGGTACACTTTTCATGACAACAAACAACAACTATTATTGTTTTACACAATTTTGTCAATTTTTCATTAACAACCGCACCCGCAAACAATCTAGAGGATAATTTGAAAGTCGTACTGTAAAGTGGAACAAAATTCCTTCTTATTAAAATCATACATTTTTGTATTTTTGGTTTCGGAAAAGTACTTTCTACTTTAGTTTATTCTCAAATTAATAATAAATTTTAAGTAAAACGAAAATTCAGGCTCTTAAAATAAATGACATTTACATGACATCGATGTCTTATCTGATGAGAACCTTAGACAAGGAATTAAAGAATATTCAAACTGGTCTACAATTCCACGAGTTTTCATCATTGGAGAATTTGTTGGTGGTTGTGACATAATGCTACAAATGCATCATTCAGGAGAGCTTGTAGAAGAACTCAAAAAAGTTGGAATCAAAAGTGCTTTGTTAACTGCAGGAGAAACAAAAAAGGAAGAGAGCACATAATATAGTAGTCTTTATAAAAGTTGTTTCTATGTTAAAATAAATTTTGTGTTAGGGACTATATAACGGTTTAAGTAATATTTGGTCTGATTATTACAATAGAAAGAATAGAATTATTACATTAATTGTATTAATTTGTAATGCTTTTTAAATTTATGTTGGCTCTATATATAGCATGGCCAAGTCTGTAAATTTTTTTATCTGAAGTACATGATGATCAATTGTAAGAATGCAGAAAACTCTAGGATTAACTCTAAATTTGTAGCAGAAAATAGTTCGATACGTTTGTAATAGGTATATGTTTGTAATAGATTTATGTTTGTAACAGATATATGTTTGTAATAGATGTAGGTTTGTATTAGATATATGTTTGTATAGATATATATTTGTAATAGATATATGTTTGTAATCCCTGCCTGTCGTAAGAGTCGACTAAAGTGGGATCACCATCTCGACGGGGAGGGCAACCGACTGCAGATATGCGACCGAAGTTGGCGGACCCGGCGGGGAAATAAAGGCAAGGTGGATGGCCTAGAGGGCGGCGGTAGATGACACAGTCACTTTCGTCGGCCAGACACATCATCCAAACCCTCCTCTGGTCGTAATGGTTTTCCGTTCCACCGGGTTAAGGGGGCAGAGGACGAGTGTGTGCACATGCGTTTGCGCGTACGCTTGTGCACCTTAATATCTCCTGCGCAATTGACTGCTTTCGAATGTGGACTCCGAGCAACTCAAGTCCTATGGCGATGGGATGAAGTAGAGAGGTTCGGTTTGATGCGAACTGAGCTTTGTCCGAGTCCTGCACGTAGGCGGCTCTAGGGGCGTTGTATTACGTCGTGGTCGTTTCCATACTGCAATTTGGGAATGATAGTGTGGGTTCGGCAGCACCTGGAGTGACAAAGCAGCCCTATTTAGGGAGGCACTGCTTTCCTCGCTCAGCCGGGGAGGGGGCTAGAAAAGGTGCCCTAAGAAAATGCTCATTCCCAACCGAAAAGTAGTAGTAACCGCGGCTGCTACTGCATCTCTTAATAACGTGGTCGAAGATATAGAAGTAAACAAAACATCTCTGAGCTAGTAGAGGATGGAGGTGGCTACTCTTTCTTTTGGAAAGGTCTTACCTCCTCAGAGCCAAGGCGTTCAGGTGTGGGTTTTGCCATAAA